>JADLZN010003704.1:0-269827 GCA_018155175.1 Sinocyclocheilus anophthalmus
TAGCCATTGTTTATAGGGGCAACCACTCAACTTCATAACCAGTTCTTCAACCAGCTGTTTTTTTTTTTTAAATGCATGAACTTGCAAACTGGACTTGTAAAGTGTAATTTTTCTAATCTTGAGTTTGCGATTTCATTTATATTTCTGCATTCAACGGATGATTTACGCAGTTTACAGTGCAATCAAATTATACAGTTTATCAATATGTGCGTTGTTTCAGTTCAGGCCAATTCACAGTACGTTATTTTTGATCTGGTGTTTGATTGGAATGTTAGTCTAATTTTCTTTATTTTAATATAAAACATAAGCACACACTATTCTCTGTCTGTACTGTACGACTGACTGTGTTGGTCTCAGTGGTGAGGAGGTAGACCAGACTGACAGGCAGCTGTTGGAAGACTAGGGGGGTACGAGGGCTAACAGATGAGCGGCTGGAGTGATTCTTATTTTTAGCCATGAATCGGAGTGCTTCCCGCTGAGAATAAGGAGACATTACAACAGCGTCGACTTCCTCACGGAGTTCTCAAACTAAAACACAAAGTTGAGTCTGTGTGTGCAATGGGTGACCTTTATTAGTCAAAACTTTGATTTCATTGTTAACAGGTGTCAAGTTGGTCAGTGAAAAGTTAACTGATATGGGCCGAAGCCAAAGTTTTGATAGCAGGATAACCTATTGATAATAAATTGCATTACATATCAAATTTATCACCATCTGTAATCATATCAACTGAGACCTACACAATTTACTCTATTCACAAACTTTTCACAACAAAAAAGAAAAGTACTGTTGAGTACTCATGAATTATCCCTTTATGGGCCAATAGTCAATTAGGGATGCAACGATTATAAGTTTTGTTAGTACGATTATTGTCTGAGGAATAATCACGGTTTTACGATTATGACGATTATGCATTTATTCATTTCCCAACATTACTAATGTTTTGTAGTAATAAACCAATTTATAATAATGTATAAAATCACAGGAACACTCTTTAGATATTAAAGTGTTATTTATTGCTGGCTTTTGAAACAGAAATAATACAGTAACCAACAATACAGCAAAAAAATATATAAAAAAGACAAACAAAAGTCCATCTCTCCAAATGGAATTAAAAAGGTGACCTCTGCTCTAAACATCCATGTCAGTATTTCCATTTTGAAAATAACTAATGAAAATAGATCACAAAAGTATTTAGTGTTTTCAGTTTGTACATTCTTTACATTTCTTTTGGACCCGAGGCAGAAAACTGGAAACATGAAAAAAAAAAATCTTGTTGGTTTTTACTTACGAATAATACTACAACAGGGATAGTAAATAAAGTTAATGAAGTAGCCTATTATTAATATACGAATAATATTAACTTTATTTGTCCCACAGGGAAAAATGTAACTAATGATGGAAATAAATGTTATAATTAATTCAAATAAATGCAATCTAACTACACTATTTCATCTCTGTGTCTGATCTGAAGCAGGCAGAATGCTAGAGCTAACGAGCCCGTAGCTCGCCTCAGGGGTTCTTGCCTTCATGTCATGCATTGTGGTAAAATTCATTCAAGTCACAGCTACCCGTGCATTATCCATTATGTATTCGCTCCTTTAGCAGCAGTTTTTTACAGCATATTTTTAATGACACAATGGTCATTCTTGGTGTACCTAAACGGACACAACTTTAAGGGGGAAGTGTGGCCTACGGTTAGAGAGTCGGCTCATTACCCAAAGGTTGTGGTCGAGTCTCGTCCCGGCAGGGGATTGATAGGTGGGGGGAGTGAATTGTACACCTACAATACCACAATGAGGTGCCCTTTAAGCAAGGCAACAGAACCCCCAATTGCTCCCCGGGTGCCGCAGCAAAAAAAATAAAAAATGGCTGCCCACTGCTCGGGTGTGTGTTCACGGTGTGTGGTGTTCACTACTGGGTGTGTGCACTTTGGATGGGTAAATGCAGAGCACAAATTCCAAGTATAGGACACCATACTTGGCCACACGTCACTTCAAAATGGTCCCCACAACTATCGACAGGCATTTCTCTGGTGGAAATAAAGCTTCGCTGTTTGGTCCCTCTGTTACAGTTAATCTAATGCATGTAGTAGCCTCGTGCATCTGATAAGCACGTCATTTTAAGCTGGTGCACCGCTAGTGTAACTTTGTTTTCGTTTTGCGCAAGTTGCAACTGTTCCGTTCTGTGCAACAGAAACACTCGGTGTAGCTGAGTTTTTTACAGTTAATTAACCGTGACATTTTAAAGCGTGGTTAATTGTGAAACCGGTTAATCGCTGCATCCCTATAGTCAATGTAGAATGAACGTAACTGGCCAAATATTGGCTGATTTATTTATTTTTATTTAGTAAACTGAAATCTTTTTCCTCTCTTTTTCTAGACTTTGTGTCCTTGTTTGACTTGGAAAACGATCTTCCAGATGAGTTGATACCCAACGGAGACCTGGGGCTGATGTCCATGCCCTCTAATGGAGACGGAGGGGTGGGGAGCCGGATGGGGGGCACCGTCCAGGATGCTGCTGCCAAGCACAGGCAGCTGTCCCAGCTCCTGCAGGCAGGGAGCGGCTCTGGTCTGGCTGGAAACCTCAGCCCTCAGTCTGGAATGGGTGGCCAACTGGGTGCCTTGGGGAAGAGTCCCATGGGCCAGGGCTCACCCGGTCACCAGACCCAACCGCCAAAGCCGGTTGGCAACCCTACCGGTCAGGGCAACATCAGTCCGGGTATGGGCCTCAGTGCAGGTTTCAACCCAGCCATGCTGAACAATAACAACCAGTCTCATGGACTCATGGGGCAGAACATGGCTCCGCAGGGGCAGATGATGAATGGCGTGATGGGGCCAGCCGGAAGAGGCAGGGCAGCTCCGGGGATGCAGTACCAGGGTCAGGCCATGCAGGCAGCACCGGGCCCGCGAGCGCCCGTAGTCATGCATAGAGGCCGTGCATGCTGGGAAGTCACGTGGTTTTTATATTTGGAGCGATTTGTCTTGTGGAATTATTTCGTAATTTCTTTCACAGCTGGAGTTGCCCAGGTTCCAGTTGCTGTTTTGCAACCGAAAGCTTAATTAACCAGTTTATCATGCCGGGTTATGCTGAATCTCTCCGCCTGTCTCCACGTCTATCTGTCGCTCTCCCTTCATACCACTTCATTCATCTCCAGTCCACTCTGTCCACACCGTCCAGATAAGCCAGCTCTATATTTTTGAGAGAACTGTAAATTGTAGTTGTTGAAAGGCAGGAATAGTCCAAAGCATCGGTTAGATTTGCTCTGGCTGAGATTTACTAGGGTCATATTTATCTGCAGCCCCAATGGACGGGTTTAAAAACAGAGAGCCTCAATCCAGCAGCACAGGAGATGAAATATAAACTCTTCGAAAACCAAATGAAACAATTTGATAAAGGGCTTTTTGAGCAGAACACAAATTTTCACCCTGACAAGATGTTTAAAAAACATCACTTTTGAAGTGGTTCAACCGGGTTTTTTACTGCATCAAAAATGGTAAACATCTGTCCGATAGAAGGCCTAACAGGGTTTTGATCCATTCAGAACTGAATTGTAACTGAAGTATTAGTAAGATTCGGAATTGCCATCTGATCTGAATGTAAGAAAGCAGAATGCAGATTGCAAACTTAAAAAAAAAGATATAATATATATAAAACATATGTATTCAAAAAAAATATAATATAATAAAAGTTTTTTATATACACTTTTATTTCCTTTTTTCACGAATGAATGTTGTATTGGTCATCTGTCGTTCTGTCTGGCTGTCATTTATCTTAATTCAGTATATACTGGATATATATATATATATATATAGCCTGTATGTATGTATGTATATAATATATATATATATTAGATATTATATTAGTGTGTAAAAGAAAAATAATCATTTTTATAAAATTTAACTTTTACAATGAAATTTATTAAAATTTAAATTGTTCATAAATTAAAACTGTTACTATAAAAAATTCAATAGTGTATACACCACTATTTAATATTACTTGTATTATTAAATTATATCATTTTATTTTAATTTTTTAAACTTTTCATAGAATGCATATTACCTGCTTCATGTTCCTGTCATTTCAAGTCAAATCTGTGTGTTGTGGACGAGCAGTTGCCACTGCGTTTGCTTCGCTCCTGGAAGGTTCTCTTTGAGGAGGGCGCCTTTACCAGCATTCCTCCCGGTGCTGGCCCCGCTTCCGCCGAGGCAGAGCGGCAGCTGCACTCGTGGGGTTCACAGATGTATCTGGTGGAGGGAATGGAGACGGGCAAGTCCCTATCTTCTTCCTCACCTGCCAGATCCACTGCCCGGAGAGCAGGCTCGGCGCTTCTCCTATCTTCCTCCGAGGAGGTTGATGTGGAGGGCGTCGATGAGCATTTGCTCCCTCTATCAGCCCAGTATGTGGAGTTGTTGGAGGTGGTTACTCGTGGTGTGGCTAAGTTAAATATCGATTGGCCCGCTGAGAAACAGGCTGAACCACAGAAAAGTAAACTTGATGAACGCTTTCTGCGTGCTAAGGGCGGAGTGAATGCAGTTACAGAGCGATGCCCCGGGTAGAGCAGACACTTGCGAGCTATCTGTCACCCGGTGCGGCGTCGTCTCTGAAGGCTCCGATCTTGCACTCCAAGCCGCTGCGAACAACTTCAGCGCTGGTGGGCAAGGGGTACTCAGCAGAGGGTCAGGCTGGTGCATGTCTGCACACTATGTCAGTGTTACTGGCGTACCAAGCTGACCTGCTAAAAGAGCTTGATGAAGGCGAGCATGACACCTTAGAACTGAGGAGAACCGCTGATTTAGCTCTCCTTGCCACCAAGGAGACCGCCCATGCCATTGGTCGGTCCATGGCAGCTCTGGTGGCAGCAGAGAGACATTTATGGTTGACCCTGTCAGATATTAAAGAAAAAGACAGGGTCTTCCTCATGGACGCCCCGCTTGCGCCTTCTGGTCTGTTCGGTGACACGTCAATTCCATCGTCGACAGATACCAGGAGGCTCATAAACAAACGGCAGTACTTCAGCGGTTCCTCCCTCGCCATTCTATAGCTCTGGGGGCTGCTGGGCAGGAGGGGGGGCTGCTACCAGCTCCTCATACAGGGAGGTCCGAAAACAGAGCGTTGCCTCTCGCGCTCCCCCGCAGCGGGACCGAGGACAGCAGCGCTCTAAGTCGGGGGCTTCTAAGGTGAGGCCCAATCTGAGGGTCGTGCTTCAGTCTAGGAAGCCCTCGACGAAGCGGTCCTGACATTTTTGAGCCCAGGACTGCTGAGGGCGGCCCCTACTGGGGAAGAGTGGGGTACACCACTTTACACGGTGTCCGTCTCTCCTCAGCGAGTGTTTCTCTCAGTATTTTCTGCCCGGGAACGTAGCTGAGCTGAGAGCCTCGCCACCCCTTCGGGGGTCTCTCGAGCAGCTAGCTCGGCCGTCTCCTCACGGTCCTCCGCTTCAGGGCACCCAGCTAGCAGCTCTAAGCACACCAGAGGCCAGTCTCGAGAGACTGGTTCCCTTAGTAGATTATTTAGCAGCGTGGAAACTACTGCCAAATGTATCTCGTTGGGTCCTGCAAACTGTAGAAAGAGGCTATCGCATTCAGTTCGGCGCTCTGTCATCGCCTTTCAAAGGGGTTTTCCTCACATTAGTGGGCCCCTAGCAGGCTCTGGTATTAGAACAAGAAGCGAATACTCTCTTGAGAAAGGAGGCCATCGAGGTGGTCCCTCCTCTCGACAGAGAGTCCGGGTTCTACAGCCGGTACTTCATTGTTCCAAAGAAGGATGGAGGGTTGTGTCCAATTTTAGATCTGCAGCTATTGAACCGCTCAGTCATGCGTCTGAAGTTCAAAGTGCTCACTGTCAAACAGGTCGTGTCTCAGATCAGGTCCGAGGACTGGTTTGTCACGATAGATCTAAAAGATGCTTATTTCCATGTCTCCATCCTTCCCAGTCACAGGAAGTTCCTGAGGTTTGCTTTCAAGGACGAAGCTTATCAATATCAGGTTCTTCCTTTCGGCATTGCACTATCACCCTGCACTTTCACGAAGTGTGTGGATGCTGCTCTGGCTCCTCTGCGACTCCAGGGCATCCGCATACTCAATTACATCGACGATTGGTTGATTTTAACTCAATCAGAGCAGATGGTGGTTTGGCATCGAGATGTCGTTCTTGCTCATATGAAAGAGTTGGGGTTAACCCTCTGGGGTCCGAGGGTGTTTTGGGCCCTGGAGAAGTTTTGACATGTCCTGACATTTGTTTTTTTCAGTTGCTAATAAACATTTTAATGGCTAAGTTTAGTAGCACCATAATCAGCACAAAATGGGCTACAATAATATGTAAGCAGCATGAAAGTACATGTTTGTGTTTTTGAGAAAACAAAGTTTATGCATGCTTAGTGAAAAACTAAAAATGTTAAAGTCACTGAAATAAGGCCATAAAACATATACAGAACATTCGATCACAATAATTTTGAGAACTGATCTTGAAGTCTAGAGTTTTGCTTCAGAATGATGTGAAAGTCATCTTGTTTACTCACTCACAGAAAAAAATATATTGATTTAAATTTTCTAAGAAAAGGTATATGCGAGGAGGCGTGAATGATCATGAATAATGCTGTGATTCACACCTGAGAAGACAAAGGCCTGCATAATGAGCTGCATAATGAGCATTTCAGTCAGGTGTGTGACTGAGGGAATTGCTACAAGAAAGAATGAGGGGAAAAAAATAGTTTGTAGTTTATTTAGAATATATACAACAATCACATAAAATAACTCATGGGAGTGTGTGCATGACATGGTCTTAGCTGTGGTCCGGGTTCCTGTGCAGGCAAGAATCTCAGAGCCTGTGGAACATGTCAACTTCAGTCTCTGGTTTTCATGACCGAGTGGGCTGCTTATTTGCTTTGGCTCTCTTTGCAACAGGTTCTTTTGCACTGTTATTCTCACATCTGAAATAAAAAAGCAAGCATGCTGTTTACACAAACTGAATGCACACTTACTCTGAATGGAGATGATGAAGATGAAGATTCTGAACGGAGTTGAAAACTGAACGAGTGCCCCCTTACTGTGAGAGATGCAGGTGAAGGCAAGAGTGGTGTATTCCCCACAGTACCTTAGTATAGTATGCATACTTCATGAGAAAACAGAATGCCAATTCTTACATTTTAACACTATCAACCACAAATAATATTACCACATATTCTAGGAATAATACAATTACAATTACTATACTGTGCACTTACTCAGTAGGATTTTCCAGCAAACTCAAAACTGAACGACGCGCGTGTGCCTTTCTTGTGCAAGATGCAGCCACAGTCCCAAACGAAAATTAAAACTGTTTCAAACATTTCAGCATCATTACTCCATAAGACACGGGTATAACAAGGTAATCCAAAGCTTCTTGAGGTGAATTCTGTCTTATTCCTCTGTAATAATTTTACTTAGTTGTAAGGGAATTAATCATTATTAATTCATTCAGGTTTATTTCTAGCTCAGGTTTTAAAAGAACTCGATCTGGGAATTCGAGGTCCACCTGATCAAAACTGACTTTGACTTTCAATAGTTTATACCTTTATCAGCTACTCGGCCAGCGAAAAGTTGATGTCAGTGTATATTACCAAATTGAATATGTAAATTTTGTATTCTCCCTGGCCACGGGTGAAATACAGTTATGATAATTTGTCAGCTCTTGAAAGAGAGGTAATTATTATGAGTAAGCTACGAGCTAAGTGTAGCGAATTTAGCTCAACGACAGGAAATATGAATAATTAACCATAACTAGTATAATTAACTATTCATATTTTAGATACACTGTAGATATTTAGCTGACCACTCAAGGTCAACCGTCTTGTCAATTCTAAGAACATTAATTTCCTGGGTAAGGGAAATAACTTCCTTACTGTACAATTCTACAAGCTTGTAAAGTAAATCTGCAGATTAGTGACTCGGTTATGGAGAAAACAATGTAAATGTCAAGTGTGATACAAGTAAGGTTTTTATTAACTACATAAACACTTAAACTAGTATCACATACTACATAAACACATAAACTGGTCTAACATACACATACACACACACACACACACATACAGTTGGTATAGGAAAGGGTTAAAGTTTAACTAACTAAAGAAAGAGACATAAGGAATGAAATTTATGGAACATTTGCATATTCAGCAGATCTAAACCTAAGGGATACGTCAGATTCTTAGTTCAAAAACACCTTTGTAAAAAGGTGCAAATAATACCTAATGTATCAATTAATAAGACTAAGCTTGATACTTGCGAGTCTCGGCGGTCTGAAAGAGATTCCTGATGCAAATCTTAAGGTCCAAGATCTTGCTGAAATTAGTTGATGAAAAGAACCAGTGTGAGTCAGATAATCTTTAGTGAATGGAAAAGTCAAGGCCGAAAAAAAGGCCTGGCACAATGCTTTGGTATCCTGAAGCGTTTTCTCACATCTTCATCTTAGCATCTGACCGAACCACCGACTGGGGCGGGTCCCTGGAGCCGGGCGTTTAAGGTCGGAGAAGATCTCCGCCTGTCAAGATGGGCTTGTCCAATGAGGAAAATGGAATTTCCGAGCGGGAGGTGGCAATTGCTGGAGGGTTACGACCCTTTGTTCTCTAAGCATGGTATTTTGCATATGTAATTCGCGGGAGTGTTGAGGCACAAATTAGTACCGAATCTTAGAACATCAATATGTTGCATAGGTATCCGCATGTAATATGCACTCTCAGTTAGAACATCCGAAGATGAATTCATAGAGACCAAAAATTATATAGGTGAGGTTATATTAACTAGTCTAACATGCATAAAACAGCATACACTAAAACAGACAATATACAAGAACAGTAATTGTATACACAATGACCTGAAGGATATGTGTATTCAATCAAAGAAGGTTTTCCTATGAATTAAGTAGAAAACAGTCCATTTCTCTGGGCTTTATGTGTCTTTTCTCGAGGACAGAGGAGTTTCTCTGCCTGCATTCCTTTAGGCAATAAAACCAGTGATATCCGCATTGGTTACCATGGAACCAGAGGCCTGTTCTGCTCTCCTGAGGTGTTACGCATTTCGGGGAAGGGTCCATAGGCCCTCATGGCTTGTTAACTGAGGGGTGTTACACAGTATTTGTTAAATATAACTAAAACAATTGTGTGTCTGATTGGTCCAAATGCTACATAAGGTAGCAAGCAAGGATCTTTTTGGCAATAGAATTGACACGAAATTATATGACACCAGGCAAGTGAGTATTTATAAATGAAACATTAAATTTATTGGCTATTCTAGATTACATAAACTTAAGCTAAAACACACAAACATACAGTTCAGAGGAAGGAAAGTCTGTTAACGGAGATCTGAGTTTCATAGTTCTACCTCGTTTCACGAGGGATGGGAATTCACCTTAAGAATTCACAGAGCAACGAATCTAAAATTCACCAGTTCAGATTAGGGTTGTTGTTTACTTGCGTTCTGTTGGTTGATAGCTGAGGTGACTCTGTGGCTGACGCGGGCTTACTGGAGGTCTTTGAGGGAAACCCCGTCACTGACTGGTCGGTGACGTCAGGATGACGTCCTTTGGGAAACCCCTCGTTGGTCTGTGATGAAGCAGAGGCGCAAGCAATCTGCTGAGAGTCTTAGACTTTCAAGTTTGTTGACGATTTCAACGAAGTATCACTGAAGTGTTGAGTTTAGATGGCTGGTCGCTTTGATGGTAAATGTGTGAGCACACGTATGGGCTCTGACACAGCGACAGGCCAGAGCAGGAGAGCAGCAAGCAAGCTAGCTAAAAAAACATGGATTCTGTTCTGCATTCGGGTTTTTCTCTGTGGCATAAGTCCGTCCCCTGAAGCTATCTTCCAATCGGCTTCTTGCAAGACGGAGCGTGCATACATTAACCAGAGGCTTTTAATCTACATGAGGCCACCCTCTAGACAGGTGTGGTAATACTTCCTATAAAAGTCTCTTAAAAGCAAGCATTGTAATAATATAAAAGTTTATTCATTACACATTATCCAATTTGTCATTGCTATTCGTCAGAGTAAACTTCACATATTACACATTTTAAAATCTGACTCATAAAAGGGGGTAATTAAAACAGAAATGGGTAGCGTTGGCCACCGATTACAGAAACACGTCACGCATCTACAGTGGGACGGAAAGTATCAGCCCTTGAAATTTTTCAGTCTTTGTTATACTTGCAGCCATTTGCTTAAAATCATTAAGTTCATTTTTTTCCCATTAATGTACACACAGCAACCCCATATTGACAGAAAAACACAGAATTTTGACATTTTGTAATCTATTAAAAAGAAAAACTGAAATTATCACATGGTCCTAAGTATTCAGACCCTGTGCTGTGACACTCATATATTTAACTCAGGTGCTGTCCATTTTTCTGATCATCCTTGAGATGGTTCTACACCTTCACTTGAGTCCAGCTGTGTTTGATTATACTGATTGGACTTGATTAGGAAAGCCACACACCTGTCTATATAAGACCTTACAGCTCACAGTGCATGTCAGAGCAAATGAGAAACATGAGGTCAAAGGAACTGCCTGAAGAACCCAGAGACAGAACTGTGGCAAGGCACAGATCTGGCCAAGGTACAAAAAAATTTCTGCTGCACTTAAAATTCCTAAGAGCACAGTGGCCTCCATAAACCTTAAATGGAAGACGTATGGGACGACCAGAACCCTTCCTAGAGATGGCCGTCCGGCCAAACTGAGCTATCAAGAGCCTTGGTGAGAGAGGTAAAGAAAAACCCAAAGATCACTGTAGCTGAGCTCCAGAGATGCAGTCGGAAAGTTGTAGAAAGTCAACCATCACTGCAGCCCTCCACCAGTCGGGGCTTTATGGCAGAGTGGCCCGACGGAAGCCTCTCCTCAGTGCAAGACACATGAAAGCCCGCATGGAGTTGTGAGATGGTGAGAAATAAGATTCTCTGGTCTGATGAGACCAAGATAGAAATTTGGCCTTAATTCTAAGCGGTATGTGTGGAGAAGACCAGGCACTGCTCATTATCTGTCCAATACAGTCCCAACAGTGAAAGCATGGTGGTGGCAGCATCATGCTGTGGGGGTGTTTTTCAGCTGCAGGGACAGGACGACTGGTTGCAATCGAGGGAAAGATGAATGCGGCCAAGTACAGGGATATCCTGGACGAAAACCTTCTCCAGAGTGGTCAGGACCTCAGACTGGGCGAAGGTTTACCTTCCAACAAGACAAATACCCTAAGCACACAGCTAAAATAACAAAAGAGTGGCTTCACAACAACTCTGTGACAACAACTTCTTGAATGGCCCAGCCAGAGCCCTGACTTAAACCCATTGAGCATCTCTGGAGAGACCTAAAAAGGCTGTCCACCAACGTTTACCATCCAAAATGACAGAACTGGAGAGGATCTGCAAGAAGGAATAGCAGAGGATCCCCAAATCCAGGTGTGGAAAACTTGTTGCATCTTTCCCAAAAAGACTCATGGCTGTATTAGATCAAAAGGGTGCTTCTACTAAATACTGAGCAAAGGGTCTGAATACTTAGGACCATGTGATATTTCAGTTTTTCTTTTTTTAATAAATCTGCAAAAATGTCAACAATCCTGTGTTTTTCTGTCAATAACGGGTGCTGTGTGTACATTAATGAGGAAAAAAAATACCTTAAATTATTTTAGCAAAGGTGCAATATCACAAGAGTTGAAAAATTTAAGGGGGTTGGAATACTTTCGTAATCATGTTTATAAACCTACAACATTACTATTTGTGATTCTATGCTCTGATGATTTTATACTTTCAATGATTAGCAACGATTGTCAAACGAAATCTTGTCTCTTTCCTTTGGAATGCGGGGGGAAAAGGGAAGGGTCCTTCGGTCACTCTCAGGTCAGAACTGAGCGTCTGCTGGAGAATCTCCTGCAGGACAGGGAGCTATAAAATTGTCTCTCTTGTTGATCGGATTTAGCAATTTGTGTTAAATGGTCAGGGGTATCACGCATCTGGTCCTTGAAAGCCCGTAAAACGCTTTTAAGCATCTTGAAAGTACTGTCCTTTTTAGCGTATCTTGAGATATAGCCAAACAGTACAGGAAATGCTTCACCTTCAATGATCCTGCATGAGTTTTATGACTGCAGATGGCTGGGGAGACGAACCTCGAAAACCCTCCATGGAATTGGGGGTTGATGTGTGTGTCCCCATCCTGTAGGGGGTCTGTTGTGAGACATAGATCCACACCTCTCAGCGCGACGCGAACAGTAAAATTAAAAAAAATGTAGTTTGCTGTGATGTGAGCGTTTACACGCTGCACGCTTCACGTGGACGATTATCATATCTATAGCGCGCTCAGCACGTGGGCATGGTCGCATTAGATAATCAGAAATCAGAAGAATCAGGAATGAGCTTTATTGCCAGGTATGTTTACACTTACGAGGAATTTGTTTTCGTGACAGAGGCTTCCACAGTTTAACAGAATGACAGTGACAGAACAAAGAACACAGATAATAAAAAAGAGTTAAATAAGGAATAAAAATATATAAATCGACAATTGTATGTGCAGGTATATAACAATAGACAGTTTTTGTATGTACAGGTACTGAATATTATGTGCAAATTTAAGGTGTAGACTGAGTATGAGTGTTAGATAAATAAGTGTATGAGTGTGTAAATAGTGTGTGTTCTACAGTTATTGTCAAGGAAGGGAGAATGTGAAAGAGGACATCGCGTTGGTTTTCATATGGATACGTTATCACAGATATTTGCTTCGATAAAGATCCTTAGTTAAAAGAGTAGACATGTGAATCTTTCCCTATAGATATCTCTTCAGGTCTCCTTTGTTGAGTAAGTATTTGCTGAGTTACAGTTATTTTATGGACGACGTTTCTAATAAAGATCGCAAATCAAGGCGGCAGAGGAGCACCCTGTTGTTTTCTTTATTTTACAAAAGTACAAAGTTTTGTTGTTATTATGTGTGTATACAAATAAAAGTAGACCATTTACAGATTCGATTGATGTATTGCTCTTATATGTAAGATCAAAACTGAAAGTGTAATTCAAGTTATTTTCGGTGTTATCAGGAGAAGATGCCACAAAACGCATATCCGCATTTGTGACCCCAAAGGGTTAAGACTAAACGCCAAGAAAAGTGTGCTTCTCCATTACAGAGGACCACTTATCCAGGCGTGGTGTGGGATTCGACCACGATGCAGGCACGTCTGTCTCCTGCTTGGTTCGAGTCGATCCTCACTGCAGCCGCGACAGAGAAGGCCGGTCACTCACTGTCAAGCAGTTTTCAAAAGCTGCTGGGTCTAACGGCAGCTGCGTCCATCGTGATAACTCTTGGCCTGCTGTACACGAGACCCCTACAGTGGTGACTTAAGACCAAGAAGTTCTCCCCGAGGGGAAATCCGCTTTGCATGATCAAGGTCACACAGCGATGCTTACGTGCCTTAGACATATGGAGGAAACCTTGGTTCCTGTCTCAGGGCCCGGTGCTGGGAGCTCCTTGTTGCCGCGCTATGCTAGCGACGGACGCATCCCTCACCGGTTGGGGAGCGGTCATGAGTGGCCACCCTGCCCGCGCTCTGTGGAGTGGTCGCCATCTCACGTAGCACATCAACTGCCTGGAGATGCTGGTTGTGTTTCGAGCCCTCAAACACTTTCTCCAGACCTAAGAGATCACATGTGTTGCTAGACGGACGAATAATACGTTAAAACTCGAGAGTGCGCACGACAACACAGCGGTGGTCTCTTACATCAACCACCAGGGAGGTCTACGTTCGCGCCCCTTATACAAGCTGGCGCACCAGATCCTTGTGTGGTCCCAGGGCAAACTCCTCTCACTGAGAGCAGTTCATATTCCTGGGCATCTCAATATGGGAGCTGACATCCTATCAAGGCAGGGGCTGAGGCCCAGGGAATTGAGGCTTCACCCCGAGATGGTGAAGCAGATATGGAGAGTTTGGTCAGGCTCAGGTGGACCTGTTTGCGACACAGGAGACATCGCACTGTCCACTCTGGTTCTCTCTGACTCATCCAGCACCACTGGGGCTGGAAACGATGGTACAGACTTGGCCGAGGCTTCGTCTGTATGCCTTTCCCCCGATCGCTCTGTTCCTGGGAGTTCTAGAGCGAGTGCGTTGGGACAGGGTCCGTCTATTGCTAGTAGCCCCATTCTGGCCGGGCCAAGTATGGTTTTCGGACCTGATTTCTCTCCTTGACGGCACTCCATGGGAGATTCCCATCAGGAGAGATCTCCTCTCACAGGCGGAGGGTATGATCCTTCACCCCCGCCCAGAGTTGTGGAAGCTGTGGGTGTGGCCCCTGAGGGGGCACAACTCATAGCCTCTGGTCTCTCATAGCGTCTCGTTCCCTCGGGGAACCATGGTTACATACGTAACCTGGGACGTTCAGCTTATGGACCACTTTTATAGATATGTTTTGGTCATTTTGGAGCTCCACAACCTCAGTTACAATTCACTTTCATATACTGAAAAGTCTTTCAAAATTTTTCAAAAATTCATCTTTTATGTTTTACAGTAGAAAGAATATGATATGGATTCGGGGAACACTTTGTTTTGATGGTCCCCCTTAGACATTTTGCTTACTATTAGTACATTTTCAACTACATGTCATCTGCTAATGATTAGAATATTAGTGGACTGTCTGCTTGATATCTGCTAACACTTTATTTTGATGGTCAACCAACAGACATTGGATTGACTATAGCGCCAGAGAACCAAGCGAACAGCCATCTTTAGAATCCTGTCTTTGAACTTCCTTTTTGAGGTAGATCTGTAGCATCACTGTTGAAGAGTTATTAGCTGCTGCAGTGGATTTACTTATTGTAGAGATAATGAAAGTTATCATGAGCATTGTAATGTCTGAGGTGGACGTCATAACCTAAATGAGCAGTTCATTCAAAAATGTGTACATTCTTGAATTCACGATGTGCAAATACAAACTGAATTCAGAAGACAATGAATGCAGCGCTGAAAAGGGGCGGGGCTACAAAAGGTTTATAAGTAACTTTGCCAGTACATGGCAACTACTCACTATTTTTCTACTAACCCTATCCCTAACTTTAAACCTTACCCTATCCTAACAATCTACTAATATTCTACTAACATTCTAATGAGAATTTCTGAAGATGATCATCAAAATAAAATGTAATCCAGATGGGGAACAACATGATAACAAAATATACATTCAGAGTGAACAACCCTTTGAAAAAGAAGTGTGATTCATTGTATTGAATGTGTTGTAATCTTAAAAGTGTGTGCGTGTATATGTACAACTCTACTTCCAGATAATATAATATTATTGAAATAAAAGGCTACCTGAAGTGTACTAAAGTGTAGAGATTACACATTCATCATATTAATCTTTTGTCATGCTTTAAAGAAGTACACTTAGTTTGATGTGTTGACTAACATACTAAACCACTTGTAAAATATTTTAGTATATTTTTAACTTTAGTGTCTATTTGGATATGGTAATTTGATTTAAATGTACTAAATTGCAACATCATTACAAATGTGTAGTTAAAATTTTAAAAACATGACATGCAAGTTTTATTAGAAATGACATTAAAGGATATTTTAGTTTACCATAAATGCTTGTCAGTACAATCAAGTGCACTTTAATCATATTTTAAAGACAGTTGAAGTATTGATTAAGAAATTACATATAAAGATGTGCTTAAATCCTACTTAAATGGGTCAGAAAAAACACTTTAAAGTTCAAACAATTGCATTTAATGCCATAAAACATTACATTCAGTTCTCATTTAGTATATTATTTTAAAGTATATTGTTTCCTTAAGTACTTTTCTGTAAAATATTTTTTTAATGTATGTTAAATTGCACTTATTTTTCAGAAGGGTATCCCTTTTAGTATCATGCTTTCTGTGATGTAGTGAAGATTTCAGCATCAGATCTGCACTGTGTTGTGGAGTGCAGAACTTCTAATTATGAGTTTAGATTACTGCATTAAAGGGGTCATATGATGTTGCTAAAAATAAACATTATTTTGTGTATTTGGTGTAAGGAAATGTGTGTATGCGGTTTTAAGGTTAAAAAAACACATTATTTTCCACATAATGTACATTATTGTTTCTCCTCTATGCCCCGCCTTTCTGAAACGCGTCGATTTTTACAAAGCTCATCGGTCTGATAAGCAAGGTGTGCTGTGACTGGCCATCTATCCAGTGCGTTATGATTGGCCGAATACCTCAAGCGTGTGACGGAAATGTTACGCCCCTACCATATTGTGATGATGCCCTGTCCGGCCGGAGTGATTATTCAAAAACATGAAAACCCATTATAAACGAGGCATTCATTGCATCCAGTGGGGACATATTTATGGATTATAATGACTTATACTGTCTTTTTACGCGTTGCGTTGCATCGCACCACGTAAACATAAAACCATGTCTGCATTTGTGATCGGAGAAATGACAAACAACAAGCCCTACTCTACACTGCCCAAAAACCTTGCTTTAAATATAAAATATATAAAAATTCTTTAAATATAAAAAACAGTGATACCAATCTTCAATCAGCATTGTAGGTATACTCTACCAGGATCAGTAAACAGTTCTCTATAAAATGTGCTGCACACATCTGAATTTTTGGTTTGAAGTGTTCTGGAACAGTGTTGTAATTACAATTTAACCACTGATTTCTAGTCATGTCCCTTTTTGGAAAGCCAAACAAAGTAGTTTCACTTCACAACGAAACAGCGTCAACCCGGCGGCTTAGAGTGAGAAGCGGCCGGGGACTGAGTGAAGCACGCCGGAGGCATGGCTTGAGTGAGCAGAGGAGCGGGCTTGAGAACGGCGCGGCCGGCGATTCGACGAAGGAGGCTTGCGGCAACCACATGTGACGACCCCGGGCTGGACTCCGCTTCGTCCACTGGTGAAAGCCGATCCGGCGATCCACAGCCCAAAGTTGTTGTATTTCCTCAGCGACCAGCACGGATCAGCTCCAGGCATGACGAAGCAGATATCGTCCTCTTTTGGAAGGCCAAACAAAGTAGTTTCGCTTTCACAACGAAACACACAGTGCCTTCACGGCATGGCGGCGGCAACAACAATACTACAGCGAGAATAAAAGTTACGCCTTCTTTCTTTGCGTGAACATTTGGGCGGCATAACGCAAATCTTTCCACATAGTGATGTAGATATGTGGGGGCGTGTTAGAACGAGCCGTTTTAGGTAGGTGTGGCTGACTCTTAACTTTTATAAAGAATATCTCTTTGGATTTGAGACTTTAGTCTTTGTAACTTTACAGATCTTCTTTATGCACCAAGAGCTTGTAACACTCCAAAGAGAAAGGAAAAATTTTAATTCGCATCATTTGAACCCTTTAAGACATTGTAGTGGAGAAAAGGCTGGTTTAAACCACCCCCATTGTATAAATATGCCTACACTCCAGGCTGAGGTTTGTACTGTGGTTTTGACAGTGTATCAGATGTGTTCATGCTTAAATCAATCTGTGGTTTAAAAAGAAAGAAAAAAAAGAAGACACACATGAAAAGTGACAGCTCAATCTCTGAATATTGTCTGGAGGCTCTGTAAGGGAAGACAGTGTCACTTTCTGCTTCTCGGTTAAATGGTAACCTTAGGTATCATAGCTGGTGGCTGATGTTAACATATCATTTGAGCTTGTCACCTAGAGGTTACATCCCTGTTTAGATCTCAGCAATTAATAGTGTATTAGTGGTACTGAGTCAACCACACATTAGATAGGTGTGTCACTAATACAGTTAGAGTAGCTTTGTACAGTATGCCACGTGGTTTTTTTTTCTGTTGGTTTGTTTTGTTGTTATACATTTACAAGGTATGAAAGGCATTTTAAATTGTACACAATATCCAAAAAGTTTTGCTTTCTATATTTTCACATATTTTGTGTACAAGGATGTTAGTAACACTTTACTTGAAGCCTTGAAATGCACCATTTAATGCATTCTGTGAAATCATGAATAACTGTAATCATAAAAAAGTTTAACCATCGTTATAATATATTTTAAATACTATTTATTCATTGTCACACCATCAGAAAATATAATGCATTAAAACACACAACAAACAACCCCAATATCAGATGTAACAAGGCATTTTAACTTTTGTTATAATTATTTGTCAAAAGATACAAAGCATCCATCATAAATTGGTATAATGTAATGCATTATACAAAGGCTTTAAGTGTCATCGAGTTCTCAATACATGAGTCAGTGTGGAAATGTATTAAAATGTAATTTATTTGAAAAAATTGTTAACATTTTATGTTCATTTATTTGAAAATATAAATGGAAAAACAAAATAAATGTTTGATTGGCTGTGTACAAAATCACTCGCTTATTCACTATTCCCTGTGCAGTGAATGCTACATAGTGCACTATATAGGAGTAATAAATGAGTGATTTTGGACAGAGCTTTTTGGAAGGAAGCTAAATGATGATTGGTTGTGATTGCATGTGCTCATCTGATTGGTCAATTATGTGCCTCTATTCTGATGTCAATGGTCTGCCTCCGTTCTGGTGTATCTCTTGCCAGTTACCAGATTTAATAGCTCAATCACTGGAAAATACTTTAGCTGGAAACAATTTTTTTTTTACTTAAAATTGTTTTTTTGGGTTTTTTTTTTTGAGGGGCTGGCAGTGGTCGACAGTGTGGTTCAAAACAGCAGTAGAAGCACTGGCTGCAAAATGAAGTCAGGCCTCCAGGTTTTTCTGGGAAAAAAGGTTCTCCATGGTCCAAGGTCAATGACCTGCTCTCTCCAGCACTCTCCAGTCCACCTCGGGGCACCTGCTAATATCAGGCCCCTTTTAGATTCCCCAAATCGCGGCTCACCACTGTTTATTTTCAGCAGCGCTAAGTGATCCCAGTGACCCTGGAGGTCTGACATGCTGCATTTTTTGAAATGCCATAGCATTGCCCCAGGATCAAAGCCTTCAAAGTCAAACTCTGCTTAGGCAGCCATTGAAATCAGACCCCTGAGTCCAGCCAAGGATGCGGATGGAGTCGGATCATGGCCTAGCTGTAACTCAGATGGTAGCCAAGTGGTGGGGGCAAAATCATTCTCTCCCTCCTGTGAAATAGCTTTATTGGGGTCAAAGTACAGCTAACTGTCGTGGTTCAGAAGGCTCATTAAGTTGCACCTAATGGACAGAGTGTTGAATATTTCTGTAAAACTGTGAACACTGTGTTTGCATTTGTTTTCCATGGCCTCGCGGCACATGTGGCTTTATTTAGAGAAATGTTTTTTCAGGAAGTCTTGACAGTTTTTGTATTACTTTTCCACACTAACGTGATGACATGCGGTCCTTGAACTTGTGTTAGCCAACTCATGGAAAATTAATAAATAGACAATTCATTTTATTTACATTTACATTATATTTACATTTAGTTATTTAGCAGACGCTTTTATCCAAAGCGACTTACAGGCATTTCAGGCTATACATTTTTATCCAGTATTAATGAATTTTATTAATTAATTATTAATTATTAATGAATAATTACATTAATTATTAACTAGATTTAGAACTAGAAGTTTGAGTTTATCGAGGATATGTCACGAACCGCCAAGCATTAGGCTTACATTTCAAGGAAAATTAATGGCAGGATAATATGCAGCTTTTTTGTTTGAAAACCCCGGGTAGAACATGGATTCAACAAGGTCACATCACGCACCTGCAGTGTTTCTGTGAACGGAGAAAAAAAGAATGGAGAAAACAGAATAAAACTATATAGGCTACATAAAAAGGAATATATAGGCCTATACACAAAATATAAAATAAAATTAAAAATCATTTTATAAAAAAATTAAGACCAAAGTTTGTGACGAGGTATGTGTCAGACTACAAATTATGATAACACAGATGAGGGTGGGAAAAAAAAGCAAACTCGCAACGGTTTAAAAATTATGGGATAGCTATTTTTATGTGTTTGTACAGTATTTTACATAGAGATAAATTAAGAGCCTTAGAGTTAAAACTAGTAATTCTGATAACATTATTCCTCATATTTGCAACACTATATCTCTGAATCTCATAAAGTGACTTAATTTGTTGTAATTGCCACACTTTTTGTATTTGACTTTTTCTCACAATATGATTAAATATCTTACAATATGACTTATACTGTATCACATAATTTCAACTTAATATCTCACAATTATAAAATTTCTCAAAATTGCTAATTTCATAATCTATATTTGTGGTTTTATATATTTGTTTAACTTTATATGTAATTTATATTTGCAACATTATATCTCTGAATCTCATATGATGACTTCATTTGTGGTAATTGTATGTCACAATACGCTGGAGCACGGGCACAAAGAAACTAGGAGATGTGGAGATTTCACAAAAACTAGAGTCTTTAATAATCCAACAGGGAGTCCAAGAGCACAAGGAAGACATTTACAACAAGTAGACCCGACAAAACCAAACTGAACAGACTGGGGCTTATAAAAACACAGGAACACCAGGGGAGAAACACAGGTGCATGGAATCATAAAGTAATCAAACTAAACAAGAACAGGAAAAAGACCATAAAAGGAAACACAGGAAGAACTACGGAGGCAAAACGGGTCCAACAGTCTAACAATGTGACACTTTTTTTACTTTACTTGTGAATGACAATATCTTACTATGTCACTTATACTGTATCTCACACGTGCGACTATATCTTACAACTATTATATCATTCTCATAATTGGGTATTCATAGGGTATTCATTATATACCCTAATATACCATAATTTTCTGCTTTTTGTGACTTTATATATTATAATATTATTTATACTGTCTCACAACTGCACAATTTCTCAAAATGTTAACATTATATCTTCTAACATGACTGTTATGATGTTTGTTGTGTTTGTGACTTTTTCTCACAATCGCAACTGACAATGTGATTTTACATCTCCATATTGCAATTTAGTTTCTCAGAATTGTGCCTTATTCTTTGTTATAAATTGATCTCACAATAACTTTTTATTTTTTTTATACTGAATTGAAAACTGGCTTTCATATTAATGTTCAAAAATGTAGCGTTAGCACAGCATTAGCTGTGCTCTTGCCAACTTCAGTTTATTCATGCACTCTGACCTGTATAAATTGTATGCATGCAAACAGGCCATTAAACCTGCTTGCATTGTTCAGAAAACTCAAGCGAGGGATTAACCGTCCATTGGAGCCAATTTTTTATATGAAATCCTGGGTCGAGAAACATTAACTACACACAATCTCTATGTTTGTCCATCCCTGGATGTCAGTCTGTGCGTTCTTTCCCTTTCCTGTCCGTTACCCTCATCTTCCAATATGCAGGAAATGACGTCTGGCCTCTTGACAGATAATGTGACACACACGTGTGCGGACGGAAACTGCGGCTGTGAACCACAAAGGGCCACAGTGAATCCTGGCCCCTGATAACATCAGGGAAGGAGAAGAGAAGAGAGGTGTCTACGGGAAGTTACCAGGTTTGGGAAGGCCTGGAGAATCCCAGTTATCTCACAAAGGAGTCAGATGTTGGAGTGTGGCCCTCCCAGGCAGCAGGCCAGGCGATGGAGTGCTGGGACTTATGTTTGTCATCACCATTTTCCCTTCATCCTGTGTCATGACCTTACAGAGTTCATGTCAAACCGAGAAGTCATTGACTGCTTCTCAAGCTTTCAGAATTTGTAAAGAGTTGATCATTAGACAAGTAGGCGTAATTGCTTCTTATCAGGGAATTTGATTTGTAAAGGAAAATGGTGTGCTTTGGCTGTGGAATGCAAAGTGACGACCACAAATTGTCGTTTTGGCTTAGACATAACAAATGTTTCCTCTACAACTTCACTTTCAAACAATGCTTTGTTTGTTGGGGTTAGGGTTGTAGAGAGAAATTCTGGTCCAATCTGAATATATTCGAGTTTATTTAATTGATTGCATAAACAGATTGTGAGTTACGCACTGTCTCTTAAATGTTACAACTTGTGTTTGAGTCTAAATCTTTACGAAATTTTTCATAGGGTACAAAGTTAATGGAATATTAATTTATTCAACTAATATAAAGTCTGATATTGGTATTGTATTGATAACATCTTGTATAGATACATCTGAAGAATTGATGATTCAGGATGCCTGGGCCCACTGCAGAAACCAAACTTCAGGAACTTTTGTTCGCCAGATTGTTCGGTGGTTTGTTCTGAGTGCAGAAATGTATTTTCATCTTGTTGTTACAGATAAAAACTTTGTACATCCCTTCCACCACTGCTAGCCTTTCATTTTAAAAAGACAGATCCCCTTTGCCCTTTACAGAGCAACATACAGCCACTCAAATTTAGAGAAAGCTGTTTGCTGGAAGACACCCAGGTTCTCACTCTTTACTGGATCAGACTAATGTCTTCAAGAGCTTATTTCTGAGAGTGAAAGAATTTGATTAAAGGCTGTTTGCTGAATCATCCCTTACTTGTCATAATCTTTTGATATCTGTCTATCAGGAGTAAAACATTATTAAACTTAGCCAGTAAATCAATGTCATTTACCTTCTTTCCCTTATCTTCAGCTAAAGGGGTCTTTATTGTGGGCAACTTGTTTGCGTCTGGCCACCCGGTGAGGGAACTCAACTAGCATAGCAAAAGAGAAGTAAATCATTCCTGCATTTAAGATGCAGGCTATAAAGTACATCTACTGACATTTCCTAACTGAGTCCGTTTACATTCCTGCTTCCTTAATTCTGTCACTCCCCTAGTTTTTCTAATGTGCCAGTAAATCTTTCAGGCAATGAAAAAAGCTAAGAGACTGATTCATGAGCCATGCAAGGTGTTGTGCCTCATCAATGTTTCTCTTAAAAATCTGGTTCTACTTGTAAATTTTAGCTAGCCCAATCATGCGAGGCATGGCAGCCACAAGGCTATTCTTTTCAGAGGGGTTAGAGAACACTCGAGCCGCCAAGTCAGTAAATTCAACTGACGTTTCTGTAGTTGTTTTTGTCATTCTGCCTGTCTTCCGCTTTTAAGAAATCTTGCCCAGAGCAACAAGAGCTTGAGATCTTTTTCAATAAAGTCTGAAGTTATAAGAACCAACTTTCTCAAAGAAGCTTGATCTCATTAGGAGACAATCCCCATGTCCACACCACTCAGAGATTGTCAGGAAGGGTTTGGGAGGGGGGATATGATTCTGTCGCCTCCGGTCGTACATAACCGAAGTGGATGGGGCTGGAAATAAAGGTGGAGGTTAAAAAGTACAGCTGGTCTTTAAACCGCAGTAACTCTACCTTAAGGATGGCTTGATTTATGGGGGTCTCTAATGGTATCTCTGTCCTGATCTGTGCTTCCTTTCACCCTTCTCTCATCCCCAGCTTTAAACTCATCAGGTTCTTTCAGGGCCCCTCGTTAATCCTGGGTCCTACAAAGGAAGGTATGGCTGCAGAGAATTAGGGATTTGGGTCCTCCACCCTCTGCTGTCCCCCACTGACTGATGAATGATAAACTGATGAGCAGGCCTAATCCAGAGAAACCCACTCCCGCTGGCTGCCTTTACGTCCCCCATACAGGTGTACTCCTGGGTGAAAATTTGCCATGAAATCAGGAACTGGTTTGTGAAGAATTCCTTATATGATGCTTTAGTGAATGAATACCTTCAGTCCCGAGGCTTGGGAGCTATATTTGCCCGTTATGCTTTGCTGCAATGGTGGGTGGGCCATATTTCTGTCACTTTCAATATAACAGATCATGTGTATTTTTATGAGACAGCTCTGGCTCTTCTGAATGTCTTTACTCAGGCTTTTTTTTGTTTTGCCTTTTGTTTGCCTTTAGTTTTTGTTTTGCTTTTGTTACTTTGTTTTTTTTTTGCAGTTTTCCTTTTTATTTGTGCTTTTTTAGTCGTTTAGTTTAGTTTTTTTTTACCCTAAAGTTACAAAGGTGCAATAATTTAAAATTAAACACAAATAAAAGTTTTGTTTTAGTATCGTTTAGTTTTATTGAAGATTTGATTATTTATAAAAAATGTGTTTTGTTTTTCTTGCTAACCCAACGTTTCAACAATTTCAAATAACTTAAAAAAAAAAAAAACTAATTAAAAAAGGCTTAGTTTTGTTTTAAATATAAATGTAGTATTAATTGATAATGTATTGTAAGTTATATTTTATATCATATTTATTTTTACATTTCATGTAAAAATTATTTCATCAATGTAATTTTCTCACTATTTACTGTACGTTTAAAACTAACTGCTACTCTCAACCTATGGTAAATCCCCTTATTTAATCTGAAGGTAATAATATAGTAAAGTTGTAAATTGTTATATAATATGGTAATTTGATGCCCTTTGGGACGCAGACAAACTTGGGACACAGTGACTTGAGCACGAGTATCGAGAGTAAAACTCTTTATGATATTACCTGAGGCTTACAGCACATACTATGCGGTTTATAATATAAATTGCATGTAATTCTCATCTTGGTTATCTTTGTACGACAAACTATTGTGAAGAGGTACTAAGCAGCATGGTTGGGCCGAAAAGTAAAAGGTCAGCGGACAAAGCTTTCACCAATGTGCGAAAACACAGGGTCTTTTGTTAGATGATATGCTAAGTAGCAGTGATGGAAGCCTTGATGACAGCTCTGCATATTGAGTGATGTAAACCCATGGCAATTTGCTGTCATCCCTAGATAAGCAGACAGGTACAAAGTAAAAGGGGGAACAAACCGTTGAATAGACTAATAGACTAGGTGGCTTCGCTCCTTCGAGGACCCCTCTGGCTTTGCCTTCAGGGAATGTTTTCTCACGGCATCTCATGGTTTCCATCATATAGCGATAGAAGAAAGCGACCTATACGTCGACATAAGACGACACAGTCACTTTCGACGGCTGACTCTCTCCCTTTGTGTGCATGGGGGGATATGAGAGCCAGACTGCGAGAGAGTTTGAACATATGTGGGAGATCAAAGGAGTGACCATCATTAATTTTTCCTGTCAACATCCCGGCATCCTGTTTAGCTTGTACTGACAGAAAACAACCCCTCCCCGCTCACATCAAACATATGGAGAGACAAGGACATCAGATATCCTGCGTCAAAATGTGTCCTACGGCAGATTACTCTCACGTACTAAAGCTTTGCGTGATTGTATGTCAGCATACGAATCAGCAATGGGTTTTAGTCTGATGATAATGTTGTGTGGTTGCTTTTCTGCCTCTCGCAGACTGAAGGCAACTGTGGCGGACAGACCGAGCGGTCGTGTTCCAGCCGTAAAGGGCTTATGCTTAATCCTCTGTTGTTGCTGTTCAGTGCTGCCTTTATTTTGTAACCTGTCGCAGAGCAAATGATGGCTGCTGCAGAGCAGATACGGCCTATGTTCATCTTGAGTTATTTTCGCTAGCGTTGTTCACCAGCTTCTGGCTGTGTGCATGACAGTCTGTTGTGATCTCTATGGCAAGATCTTCTCCCCAGGGGGTCTGTAGAAGAACACACACACAGTGACACACATATGTGCATGCACACATACACCAACCCCCCATCTTTCTCTCCTTTCTCAACCTATATGCCTTGTTCTCTCTAACCATCTCCCTCTCGAATACAACAATCCTTTCCCCCCCTCTCCCTCCTTCTCCCTCTTGATGTAACCTCTCTGGCTAGACACAAAGAAAGCAAGAGAAGGACCCTTTAAGTTGCAGATTGAGATCTCAAGTGCTGACACTAGAGGAGAACCGATGGGGCTCTGGAGTGATATATTTGTATTATGCTCATGGTCTCATGGTGCTCATGGTTTCTAGATTACACTCTGATCTAATGCTGACAAAAAAAAATTACCAGAACTAGCACCTTAGGAAACGGTCTCAGTCGTGGCGTAGACTGATGGACATTTCCATCAAGTGGAAATTAAAAAGAGATCTTGCGTTTTGTGAAATGTGATGTGCAGTTTGTATGCTGATTATTTTGCATACACCAAAAATGAGCTGCACAGATGATTATTTAGATGAACACTGAAAGTCATTGGTTGTTTGCGAGTTATTGGTGGATAAGAAATTCTATGTAGCTAGTCTGCATCATAATCTGTTCTACAACTATTAAAAACTTAAGGTTACAAAAGGGGTTTTTCACAGAGATGCTGAAGAAGAACCATTTTGGTTTCCCAAAAGAACCTTTCAGTGAACAGTTCTTAAACGGACCACGTCTGGTTGTTGGTTAAAAGAACATTTGGTAACACTTTAAAATAACTTTCATTTATAATGCATTAACAAACCTTATATAATGCTTAACAGATCATTATCTGTTAACATAACAGATAATATATATTCACATAGCTAGAAATATGAGATAATATTCTTGTTAACGTTTACTAATGAACTTACTAAACATTCCCTAATGATTAGCATGTGATTATTTAATGTAAATTGAAATGCTTACAAATGTCAGTAAACGTTCAGTTCATATGATCTTCATTTGTTGGTCTTTGTTTGTTGTGTAGACCTCTATTTATAGATCTTAACAAATGAGCAGTCATCTCACTCGCAAAAAGTGTCCCGAAAGACCTGAATTACCGTATTCACACAACTTTACTAATCATGTATTAATCGTTTGTTCATGTTTTTGCAGTAGCCAATCTAAAGTTGAAAATATTCATGATTTGTAAATGTTTATAAACATTTACAAATCTTTTAGTATCTTTATGGGCTTTGGACTTTTAGCTAATGTAACAAGGTTTGTGTAAAGGGTGGCTGGTTAAGTTTAGCTAAATGCTTGCTAAAGACATGACAGATTGTAATTTTTGTGCAAAAAAATTTTTTATTGCCTCAACACTCACATTAGTATACTACTCTTCAGTATATCATTAAATAGGATCATAAATAAACAGGGGAAAACAAATATTTTTTTTAAAAGAAAGTACTTGTTCATTTATTAAAACAATATAATATAAACAGATTGAACCGTGTTCCCTTATAATCAAATTGACCCCTGTACACTGTTGACCCTTTAACCAACCCTTAAACCTACCCATACACCAAACCCGTCCCTAACCTTAGCTGTATCACACCTCAACAGCAGCAAAAGAGTTGTGCATTTAACAAAAGCTTTTAGTCACTGTATAACATCTGTTAAAATCATTTGTAGATTTTCAACAGGTGCTTGATCATATGGAATTAAAAGTTTAATGACATTTGTAAGCATTTTAACTTACATGAAAATGATTTGTTTGAACATTATCTAATGCTTAATAAGTTTATTAGAAAACATTAACAAGCACATTATCTCACGTTTCTAACGCTTTGAATATATATTAACTAATGATCCATTAAGCATTATATAATGTTTGTTAATGATTTATTAATGAAAGTATAAAGTGTTACCAAACATTTTAATAATCTAAATAACCTTTTTTCCACTCTAAAGAACCTTTTGATCAATGGAAAGGTTCAATGAATGTTAAAGTTCAGGAACCAAAATAATCAGCATTGAATCCCGCCTTCTCTAACAGTTTCTTCTTCTAGGAAGACTTTTTGCAACTGTTGGAACTGGTTTTGGAAATTTGCCCCCCTTCAGACGGAAAGAAAAAAGAACATTAGTAAGGTTGAAGTGGTGTTCCAATTCATCCCAAAAGCGTTCCGGTTTGCATTTTGTGCAGGCCAGTCGAATTTCAAACTAGACTGTGTCTTTATTAATTGCTTTGTGCACAATTAAAAAAAATATATACGTTTTAATATTAATTAATATAATTATTAAGTCATATAATTAGTAGGTAATATTATAGGTAACAGTAGTCTTACACTACCGAACAAATGTTTGGGGTTAGTATGTATGTACAGTATATTGCTCACACTTTAGTTTGGGGACCAATTCAACTATTAACTAGTATTAATTATGATTTTACTAATTTGCCTGAGTATTATAGTAAGTAAAGTTGTTAAGTTTAGGTGTAGCATAGGTATTAAGGGATCTAAAATATGGTCATGATCCAATATAGTCTGATAGTGATAAATTATGTTGTGCATTATTAATTGTTTTCTAACAAGAATCTGCAATTAGTGGAGTCAATGTTGTTGTGTCGGGCTTGTTCGGGATGCTCAGACAAGCAGATCAATGTTTTGTTTGCTCCATAGCATAGTTTGATTTTTGATGGAATCAACCTGCAAAATCTAACGTAGCGTTAGTTTTGGCAGGTCACGTCAGTCAAGCTCACATCAGCTGACACTCAACTGATCCATGTCTACCTATAGGAATATGACGCCTATCACAGCATCCATATATAAGGTTCTTTCGCGTTGCTCAAGAGCGAATTACCCTCCTCTATCCCCAACTCCTCCTCCTTATAGTTTAAAAGTTAAGAGAAGCTTGACAAGTTGAATTGAACTGACTCTTTTGGCTAGCAAATACGAAAGACCATGTCCTCCATCAGGCACTATAGCTAATCTGAAATGACTTCACAAATACCTTTGTCAAAGCAGACAATCTTGAAGTAACTTGATGATCTCATGGGTATAGGCACCCTTCTCCAGTCTGAAACGTGATTATCCATCGGAGACTACAAAAGTGATTTTTGTGGAACTCGCATGCATGGAATGATTGAATCTGGCGTCAGGCATATAATGTCATACTCTGTCCATACTGTCACAACCCATTACTTCTAAATGGACTTCCATCTTCTTGAGTGAAACCTAACAAAAACAGTTGGGACAGCGAGCAAATGTGCCGTCCCCATATTTTTAGTAATGCACTGTACATTCAATTTTAAGGCTGTGGGTTAGTTTCCAGCCAAACCACAGAGGACTGCTGTTTGAGTCCGCGGTGAAAGCTGATTTGACAGAGATATCTGACAGCTGTGATTGTTGGCTACTCAGCCATCAGATCAGCGCTGTGAAATCGAGTTGAAATACGAGGAGAAAGAAGACGTTCGCTTTAGAATTCAGCTGGGCAGGAACGGCACGAACAAACATTTAACAGTCATGTCCTCTTCCAGCACCGTCACTCACGGATGTCTTTACTGGTCAAGTGTTCTGGTGACATTTGTGAGAAAAGTTAAAGGAGAAAGCGATGCCAGGAGTATTTGGAGTTCACGTTTCCTTTTCTGGCACGGTCAAAGTGGATAGCCTGAGGCGTGCTAACCAAAGGCTGGACGCAGGTATAATAATTGCCTTACTGTGGAGCGTATTATCCACACACACACCTCTTACGGCCTGATGAGGGCCTCTAAAGTCTTATCACTGTTTTAATGTAAGCACTCGGCAGAAAGAGCAGCGCCGCAGGCACAGACATGAAAGAGGCTCAGCTCCAGCACTCCACTCCTCCATGTTTACATAAAGCACCAGGCTAAGAGAGCAGACTGCAGAGCCTGTTTCACACACACACATACAAACGCTTGCACTTTTCTGTTTTTTTTTTCTTTCTTTCTTCAAAGGTAGAGGATTGTGGTAATGCACTGTCTCTGCTGAACAATTCACTTTCACCAGTGTTAAATTCACAGAATGGCCTACTAGACCTGCTCTGTTCTTCATTATTTTATTAGTTACTTACCTTAACAGAATTGTCATTGTTTGGTGTGTCATCTGTGTGTGTGTGTGTCTGCTATTCCCTATATTATGGGAACCAAATGTCCCCACAAGGATAGTTATACCAGTAATTGTTGACCTTGTAGGGACTTTGTTTTGTCTCCATGAGGAAAGCAGGTTATAAATCATACTGAATTATATGTTTTGAAAATCTAAAAATTCTGAAAGTTTTCTGTGAGGGGTAGGTTTGGGGTTAGGGTTAGGGGATATAAAATACAGTTTGTACAGTATAAAAAGCATTATGTCTATGGGAAGTCCCCATAAAACATGGAAACGTGTGTGTGTGTGTGTATATTTACACTATATATAAGTAAAATAAATCTAAGTTTAAGAATAAAATAAAAGTATATATGCAAACTTAGCTTTATATACTTATAATTGTTTTATCAATAATGTAAAAATATATACTGTATATTGGTCACCATTAACTTCCGTTGTATGGACCAAAAAAAAAAAAAGAAAGACATTTAATATATTAATTTATCTTCCACGGAAGTAAGTAAGTATATAGATTTGAAATGGCATCACTGAGATGTAAATCATGGCAGAGTGTTTGGGCTAACTTCTCTTTAATTTAGCCAAAATATGAAATATATGCATTTTTATGTTAATAAACTAGGACAGAAGAAAGACAGACCAGGACAGACATAGGATAGCCTAGCTAGATAGATAGATAGATAGATAGATAGATAGATAGATAGATAGATAGATAGATAGATAGATAGAATATATGGTTATAGAAGGCTTTTTTTTTTTGGAAGCTCTCGCACCAAACCACATGCACACAACCTTTTTGAAGACATATTATTCTTGTAGAAGCCTGCACCTTATGTTCCATAGTTTTGGACTGAAACACATCTTTTCAGATGGTTATGTTCCATCTGTTAAAGACGTATCTTTCCATTAGGGATCAGGGTGATAATGCCACCTCTGTTACTGAGCTGCTAACCTTATTATACATCTTTCAGATAGAAGACATCTGTGAGCCACTCCTCTCATTAGCTATTTGATTTATGATGCCATGGCCTGGGTTAGGACTATATAACATCCTATTCGAGATAAAAAAAAATCATCTTTCTGATCGACGGCTGTACTTTTGAGTTATTTGCCAGTGAACAACGAACAAGCGTGAGCACATAATCAAGCATAAATCCTCACTGTAAACACAAAGCATGCTGTTTAGAGCCAAGGCCACTATACTACTACAATATAGACTATTTTTCCACACTACAACTTCTTAATTCCAAGGATTTAACCAATTATTCAAGATATGAGGGTACCAATTGTAAAAGTGAAAACCTTGTTTTGATCTATTCTAAAATGGGTATTTATGGCCTTGCTTCTTTCCTTTATGTTGTATTGTCACATTTGAACTCCTCCCACAGTTCCATCTTCTTCTTTGTTTCTTTTTTTATATTTCTCCTCACATATTTTGCTGTCATCATACTGATGCTTTTGTCAGGTATGGCCTTGGGGGTAACAGAGCAGCAGGTTTGTCGTGTGCATTTAATTTTTTTTCCCTCCATCTTTCCCCATCTTGCTGTTTTTCATTATTATTGGTATCCGCCTTTGTATTTCAGGCAGGCAGAGGGCTTGTGCAGAGAGGAGACCAGAGAGCCAGTAAAAGTCAGCAGTGGTAACCTTGTCCGCCCATGGTCACGGGTCATTTGGCAAGCGTGCTACGGAATTAATTTCACTAAGAAGGAAAGAATGCAAGGGAAGAGCGAACTAGAGGAAATAGGAGGGGACTGAGAGGGACATTGATGGAACAAGGAGATGATGAATTTGAATTGCAACAATTGTATGGATACAACAGCCTGATGTCGCTTTTAACCTTTTTAATCAATATACATGACAGTATTAGGCTGTTAAATTATCATTTTGCACCTATTTCTAATGAAATTATCTTAGTAAACATCACATCACCATACACTACTTTCAGACACTTTTGCATTCTGTCAAAATTATATTATCAATATATATATATATGCACTTGGGCGCAGTTTTGGCCAAACACTTTTGTAAAACAAAATTTTACATATTTATGTTTATTATCACAGTATATTTATAATTGTTTTATTATTTAAAACTTTATTTTAGTATCCTTGTTACATGCATTTCACATAACTGTGAATTATGCATAATTCAGGAGATGATTATTTTGATAGCAACAATTGTACGTTTACAACACCCTAATGTCTAGTTAAGAATTTGGAAATCAAATGCTAATTTTGTTCCTATTTCTGATAGATTATCTTAGTAAACTTCATTGGTCATACTTTCAGGCTCTTTTGCACTCTGCCAAAAGTCATTTTCAGTGTGTTAATAATTGTTCTGCAAAAATTGTTCCCATGTGCACTTCACTGTTTGCTTTTTCGTCCAATACGTATTTGAAAAATGCCATGATTTTGGATGAACAAAAACTATTTTGTTTCATACAGCCAGTTTGGCAATAACACATCGAGTTAGCATAACTATTATGACTGTGTTACCACAGTTTTTCCGATGCAAGAAACAAAAGTATCGTATCTGTTTATAATCCACGTCCGGTTCTTTCTAAAACTAGCCTTCCCAGCCTGCATGTGTGAAGTTATTGTTGAGACTATGCTGAGCTTTGACACGTACATCTTCGAAAACAGAAAGGAATATTAGTAGACATTCCTTGAGAAATTAGAGAGCACAACTCAAGTTGGGACATTGTGTATTTTACTGGCATACAGGAACACATCCCTGTTCCCTCGCTCTCCGTGGCATAATTGAGACCAATAGGCCAAGACCCAGGTGTGTAATGAATATTACAGACAAGATAGTTACACAACATTTCAAGCTAGCATTGTGATCCCCCTCCTTAAAGAAAGACAATGGCTTTTTGTATTTACTCCCATTTCCTTCCCTAATGAAGTCACAGATTAAAGTGAAGCAACACAAAGGGCTGTCTGTTTGCAACGAGAAGCACCTATCCAAACATATTGAATGGGGGACAAGCCTTTGCAATTAACCCTCCGTAGCTGGAGATGGCCGGGCAGATTAGCTTGCGGTATGTTACATATGACTGGCGCTCTCTGCGCGCTGTCATAAGGCATCTGCGAAAGATGTCGGTATCCTGGAGCAAAGAGCAAAGTGTGTGACTGTAGTTTTGTCCTTGCAGTTCAAGTCATGTTGGCACCTTAGAGGGCTCTGCCACCTCAAAACAGAGCAAACATTTACACTGATATTGTATTAGACCGCGGCATTTATGATGCTGAAATTGATTGCTATTAATAATGATTCAATTTGCAAAAAGGTGCAAAAACAAAACGTTTTTTTGTAGTTGCTGTCCATTGAGGGCCATTATTGAGCTGCTATGATGATTTTATTTTATTTATTTTTTTGGCTCAATCCAAATAAGTATTTTTATTTTGTTCTTATTATTGGACTCATTCTCTGAACTGGATTTTGCTCAGAATTGTCAAGTAGAATCTTGTGCTCTTTAAAAATATTTATTGTGCTTCCTCCTGGTTTAAGGTAAGATCTGATGCACAAAAACACATTTTCACTTTGTCAGTCTTGTGGTTCTCAACTTTTTTGAGTACAAAGGTCCCCCTTTGACCAAGGCAAAGACCCTCCTGTCTCAGCTGGTATACTGTGCATTGATACATCTGTTGTAATAAAATTAAATAAACTCAAAAATATGATGTAATTTTAATGCTATACATCTTTAGTTAAAGGCTTTTTTATATCTTTTAATAAAATCTGCTCAATTAATTATTTTTTAACTCAAATTGTTATGCTGATAATAATGATACAAAATATTATATTTTATCATTATTATCAGCATAACAATTTGAGTTAAAATGGAAAAAAACATATTCACTATTATCCATATATTCATTCATTCATTCATGGAGATATGTCCACTAAGGATGCATTTCTGCAAGCTGTTTTTTTTTTTGTTTTGTTTTTTGCTGATCGTGGTTGTCCTTCCTGTGCTAAGCGTGCAGTAGCTGTCTTATATTTGTGACCTGCAGTATTTCAGTGTTTTGAGATCTCCAGTCACCATACACTACTGCTCATGTAGAGCAGGATGCTTAATTAAATTGCTGCAGTTGACTTAATGTGTTATGATATGATACTGGCCTCCCTCCCCCCTGAACCTCAACTTCTAAATAAGATGTAGTGTTAGATGTACTGTAAGTCATCACATTCTGTTTTGCGTGGCTCCCTCCCATTAGCACCTAACACTTAAGAGATCTCTGGGTAAATGATCGACTCTCTCGACAGTTATGGGTCTCTGGCTGCCGATGACAGAGCTTTTTAAAGACACAGTAAATTATTTTGATAGTAAAAGCAAAGTCTTGCTTTTTTTTCTAGGAGAACGCGTAACGTTGGCATGCCATTTATTCGCCGTTCGCCTTTATGGTCATATATTTGTGACCTTTAGGGGGTTTTCGGTGCACTTGTGCAATAGAAGCATTTAATGCACAGTTACGCCAGAGCTTAAGTTTACAGAGCTCACGCCTGGTGTTTTGAAATGGTTGGAATACATTTAATTGGAGCAGTATGGGGTTTTATGGAGGAGCTGTCTTTAGTTGCGTGCTTTCCCAACCTCTTGACCCCAAGGCATACACCTGGTATGGGGTCAGGTTACAGCCTGGCTTCCAGGCTTGCAGGTCAAGACCTGGAGCTTCACACACTCTAATCCCTTGCATGGCTACATACTTGACTAAAGGGACTGGTCCAAGCACTTCCAGTCATCCTTGAAAAATTACAGCACACACAACTTCTCTCCCGCTCTATTCCTCTGTTCCTTCCCTAAAGTGATGATTTAACTCTTTAAGGATGTTGAGGGTCTTTTGTGGGGCATTAGCCTGCTGAGAATTATGGGCTTAAATGAATTATGATGAGTGCATCTGTATGCACAGCCAGCCTGGTGCGCTTTCAGGATGGCAGGGTGTGTGTATATGTGTGTGAGTATGCGCAATTGAAAGAGAGAGAGAGAGAGAGAGAGCATTTAACCCTTTAGGGACCGAGCAGCTCGACATATTTAAGTCTCTTGCCTGCAGTCCCTGAATGGGGTTTAAAGCATAAGGCACGCTAATGACTCATAATGGCAGTCGTATGTGATTCACTGCCTTTGCTCTTCATGTATGCTGTGGAAGTAACTGAAAGCATTTTTTATTTATTTATTTTATTTTAAATAATAACAACAAACTATAATTACATTTCCTTGAATATATTCACATGTCTGAAATGTAGCAATTGCTAGTGCTTGTAAAATTAATGAATATTAAAATAAATATGATGCACATGCAAATGTATTTGTAATTTTTTAGAGTTTATATTTTTCCTTTTCACAAGAATGCAATTCCTTTAAAACGACAAATAATTTGCAACCATGGTCCTAAAAATAAATAAATAAATAAAATAGAATTTCACAAATACAGCTCATGAACAATACAAATTCATTTTGGCACGTCCAGTGTGAAACCGTGGGATAATGGAAGAGCAGACACATATTCCTCCAAATGGGTGAGACACTCTAATTGGATTCATTGAGCAGAATTAGTGTCTCCCAGCTTTCACCCAGCCATCTTAGAGCCAGCTGGGTTCACAGACTCCCCTCTGTGAACTGTGCCCCCATCCGACTGCGACTATTAATGCACACCAGGGGGAGCAGTTATACTGCAGTTCCAGTGTCCACCTTCACAGCACTCATTGTTTCCTGCTGTCAAAGCGGCTGCAATCCATGAAGCACCAGATTTTGTGTATCGTTTGAATAATCATAGCTTCTATGCTGGATTGCATCAAACGGCTCTTTAGTGACATGTATCAGAGTTCTCAGAGTACGCTACAGTTTGAGAGCGAAGAAATAGATGTTAGCTGTTGAACACACACGTCTGCTATGAGATTTCCTGGTGTCTCCCTCATTGTTCCCTTTGTGGAGCCTTTTCACTTGACACTTGCTCAACCCGCATATTATTTTTCCGGTATTTCCAGCATTTTTTAATTTTTTTATTTTATTTATTTTATGTATTTATTAGTTTTTTGTCATATTTTTATATTTATTTGTAATCATATACATAATGTTTTTATTAACGTATGATTTTTAAGAATGTAATACAATTAATAATTATATTTACAATAAAATATGCATAGGTAATATATATAAATGTTATGAATTATTATTATTAATGTTTTATGTTTATTATATAACTTATATTATGTTATAATGAATATTTTAGTATAATTGTATTTCATTTTCCTATGTTTTGTTTTTTTCTTAAATAATAATACTTAAATACTAATTTTTATTTATTTTTGTTTTGGTGGCGTTGACCCGATACTGAAGGAAAGAAGCTAACAGTGTCCTCATTCACTAAAACTTTTTTTAATCTTAAAAAAAAAGAAGTTTTTCATGATCGATCTCCATGAAGCTAGTTGAGAGTGCTGAGTTGTAATCTAGACAAAGTGTGGATGAAGATATTTGTTCAACATTTTTGGTCACAACATGAATCCTACTTACATTTGTATTATTTTATAGTTTTATTTACCTAATAATAATAATAATGAAATAGTAATGATCAAGAAGTATCACCATCAGCTCTCCTTCTAAAAGTAAATAAATCAAGAGCAAACTGCAACAACCAAAGTCTTTGTTAATATCATCATTCAGATAGAGTCCCTATTACTCGCTGTCAATCACGCCAACTGTCGTTTGATTGGCCGCTCGGTCTAGCAATGAGTGGCAGCTGCAGAGAGATGACATAAGTGGCCGGTTTAGAATTTTCTCTCTCTTTTGTACATGTTCTATTGTGGTGTGATATTGGTGCCTGTCTGCTTTTAATGCAGCAGGATTACTCAGCGCTTTCACCCTGTCGCTCAGTCTGCCTCAGAGATGCCCTGCTGAACTATGCTCTCCAACCATCATCTCCAGCATGATTACCTGTTTCAACAGCACTGCGCTTCACTCGCTCATCTACTTGGGTCTGCCTGATGACAGCAGCGGGGCTTCTGTTAGCAAATGAGTCTGTGAGAGGAATGTTCTCAGGGAGGTGACAGAGCTACACGTTGCATGTATCAAATTGCACAGGAATTGATCCGCGCCGCTAGCGAGTCGCGTGCATCCTTTGTCCTGTAGCCCATTAGTGGTGTGAATTTTAATCAGAGGCTGACTTAGCACCACTATATTTCCTGGCACTTCTTCACTGGCTTCCTGTCTTGTCTCATCTCAAGGGAAACACGAAAAACAAGGAAACGTGGCAAGACTCCGTGTCTCCGTCTGCGTCTCATGCTGTCTTTCTCCGTCTGTCTCTCTCCCTCCCTCACTTATACAACACATCACACCTTTCTGTTCCCGATCGTTTTTTGAATTGCGTGGCCAGGTATATAAATTAGGTGGGGGAAACGTACGCAACAAAATAATAGAGGCTTCATTACTAAATAAAATGTGAGATTTTTCACCTTTGCCATTTGTCAGGATCAGGTGAATGGCTCTATTACTTCACTTCTTAAAACCTGTTATAGCGCCATATAACTGACATATGGCATTGCTTCCATTTTGATCCTGGGCATTTATGGGGCCGTAGAGAGCGTGAGGAATCTTTCTGGTGCCCTTGCTTTAATAGAAAGGGTGTCATACTTCTCTGATATACAGTGACTACAAAATAAAGAAATCCAAACTCTTGTGAAGTCTAAAGATATTTAGTATGTATTTATCTGAGGGTGTCCCATGCAGCATTTCTTATTGTGGCGTATGGCAACAGCATTAAAAGGCGTTATTTATTTATTTATTTTAATTTATTGTTTTATTTTTCAGTCTCCTTTTTCCAAAGAGACTCCCTTGTTCGAAGAGACAAATGAGTAGACAAAAAATACAAATAAGGACTTACTTTTGTAGACTTGGTGATACTTTTTTTTACTTATTTCTTAGTTATTTATTTCGTTTTATTTAGTTATTTAAGTTTAAATGTATTTTATTTTTTTGTTGACTACACCAGGTACAAGATAACACCATTTTCAAGAGCTAAAAATTAAGATAGCCTTGTTGTTGTTAGTAGTAACAGACATTGTGACCCTTTTTTGCTGGTGATCACTGAACCTTGGCTTTGGTGATCTCTCTTCCTCACCCCTCACTTCCTGTCCTCACTTTCCCAATCTAAAGGGAACGCTGCGGCCGTTCACCCCCTCCGTCTTCTCTCTCTCCCACTCTTTTCTCCTCTCCTGCCAGGAAAAGCTCTCGCTAGTGTCACATTTGACTGATTGCTTGTTAAGGCTTCATGCTCTGCTGTCTCTATGTAGACTATGGCCTCTAAGGATCTGCTATTCAACATCCTCTCTAAGTCTCTCTGATAGATGATATGAAATACTGTAGGAGTATTAAGAGGTTTTAGACTGGAATGCTGCCTGCCATCTCTCTGCATATATTACACACTGTGATTATTAACACATATTTTAAGGACAGCCTTGTAATTGACCTGACGGTTTCCAAAATATAAATCAATTTAATGCCCTGAACTTTGCTTTCCCCCTTTTTATGAATTCAGTTTGAGTGGGTGTCTGAGGACTTTTTTTTTTTCCTTTTTCTCGGACTGTCTTTTTTTTTTTTTTTGTAACAGGTAAAATGGATTACAAACATAAATAGATGAAACAATATTTTAGTATGAGCTCTTTCTGTAATGGTTTCATTCAGCAGGTCAGATCATTACAAATACGTGTTTAAATCAGTAGTAAATGAATGCAGACTTAATTGTAGTCTAAACGATTCTAGAAAACAAAATATTCTGAAGGGAAAGCATTGCAAAATTACTAGATGCTTTTTTTTTTTACGGACGCAGATGGATAATGTTTGAACAAGATATCAAACTCAGGGCCTGAAATTCATCAAATCTTTTGGAGTTTCCTTTTATTTTAATCTCAGATGCAATGTATCCAAAATTTTAAACAAATACAAGAGGTCTTTCATCAGAGGGTAAATGGCAAGTTCTATTACAAACAAAGTTTTGTTGAAAGTTGACAGATTTAGAAGCATGCAATAAAAGGTTTCTTTTATTTTTCAAAGACACATTTGAACGTTTGACCAGTGAAATCAAACCAGAAAGTGTGATCTCTCATGTTTGCTAATGACAGACTGTTTTGCTGATAAACATATTGTTTGAAGGAAAGTGTAGGATGAATAATTTATTGTCAGAAAACATCTGTTCTTCAGTTTCATTTCAGCACTGTTTTTTTTTGTTTTGTTTTTTGAGTTTATTTTACACATTTAAAATGTACTTTTTATTAAACAGTTAAACATAAATTATTAAAAGGAATGTACAAAAACACTACAATTGTTTAATCAGCATTTATAGAAGGAAAAACGGAGAAAAGTGCAATATTATTTAAAGAGTATTTATTTTCTGTAATTTTTAACTGATTTGCATGGTTGTTTTTCTTCTGACATTAAAAGAGTACGATTTTAATTATTAAATTAAGTAGTTTAATTATTATTAAACTTTCTTTCATAATTATATTCATTACACATATATTTTTGTGTGCATATATAGACACCATCAAATTGTATCTATATTCTATAATATATATATATTATATGATATATATACCCACACAATAATGCAAACATTGACAAGCAAAGTAAAATTGATTAAAAAAAAAAATCTGATTGCAGTAAGAGTGTGATTTTTCTTTTCTTTTTTTCTAACAATGCCGCACAACTTAGGCTTGGTAAGGCCGGTTGGCTCTGTTCGCACACTATTCCCACACCATAAAGCCCTGAGTAGAGGTATGTCTGTGATCATTTTACTGTGACTGCTGGAAAAAAAAGGCCCAGTTCATATTGGACTTAGACCCATTCCTCGTCATTGCCGGTGAGAGTTTGTCTTGGGCTTGAGGTGGGGGGTGGGAGCCATTTACACTTCTTATTTAGCCTTTTTCTGAAGTCTTAAATCCTAACGGTTAGTCTCCATTTTCTGCTCCATGGCGGTACCCCCACCAGAGCCCCGTTCAGGAGCTCCACTGAGCCGTTTGTGTGTAAAAGGCCTTCCCTTTTCTTCGGCTCTTAACCACACAGGCTTGACTTCACAGGCCAGGCGACGGCCCGTGGACAGCACATGAAAAACTACGGCGGCATATCCTGCGCCTGCTAAGTCCTCGACTAATTAGCAAAAATGGTCTCTATTCTATTCTTTTTCCCTCCCCCTTTTAAGCATTTAGTCTCGGGGGGTAGTGAGATAATATAAGGGAGTGAGAGCAGAGATGCAGAGAAGAGAGAGAGAGAGAGAGAGAGAGGGAGGAGAGGCATCTCAGCTCTCAGCTGGGCTGTTTTGAAAACACACTTTTGAAATCCTCTCCCTTAATTCATGCCTTTTGTTTTTGCTCCTTTTGTATTTGCCAGTTTGACCATATAACATCATACATCTGGTCTATAGCTTGTTTGGGGCTTTCTCACCCAGGGACCTATTGCCTCCTCCTGAGCTCAAATTCAAGTGATCGTGTAACATAAAAGAGTCTAAAGTGTGGGCTGAGAGACCGAACAGGGCTAGACAGAGAATTTGTACAACACTTAAAAGCATTCCTCCACTTGTTTGTCTCACTCTTTCTCGTGTATGTCTCTCTCTTCCACAGTTCCTCTTTCTCCCTCTATTTCGAGGTTAAAGGGAGAGTTCACCTGTTACCCGAAACCCCAAAATTAAAAAATTCAGTCTCTCGTTTTCATTTACTCACTCTCGTGTCATTCCAAACCTGGTTGACTTTCTTTCCTTGGTGGAGCACAAAGGGGAAAACTTTGAATAATGTACTGGTAGCTGTTTTCATTGCAGCTACAATGAATAGGGACTGAAGGGACTTTCAAGCTTAAAAAAAGAGGTAAAAGCAGCTTTAAAAATATCATAAATATGACTAATGGACTATATTCCAAGTCTATGATAACTTTTGAAAAGTTGTTATTCAGTTTGACTCAGTTTTGTAAAGTCATTGAAAAAAAAAATCCAACTAAATATAATAATAGTAATAATAATAATAATAATTCCTATTTTGGAATTTATATTATGCAACTTTTATGACACTTTTATAGTGATTTTGTATCTTTTGTGAAGCCTAAAAACCTCTCTTCATTGTAAAAGTACCCAATCTTATTTTGTGCTCCACGAAAGAAAGTAATACAGGTTGGAAATGATATGAGGGTGAGTAAATGATGGGAATTTTTTTTTTTTTGATGAACTATGCCTTTATGATCTCTCCAACTATGACTGCCCATGGAACAGCATTCATATTTATTTTATTACTTGCCTTTATTTGTTTTGGCCAAATTAAGTCAAATAGTTTTGAGCTTACAAGTCTTAACTTAACAAACAAATGGCTCTAAATGAAACATCAATTTGTCAGCATTATTTTCCCTACGGAGGGTAAAGTCCAAAAAAAGAAAAAACTCAAAATCAGGTCTTTCTTATCAATTGCAGGAAACTTCAAGGGCTCTCAGAGGAAAAAGCATTTGATTGCTTTGCTTTGGCTGTTCACAAAGCAAGTGAAAGGATAGTTTTCAAAGAACACAATCGTTTTTTTTTTTTTTTTACTTTGAACCAAAGTAAGTCACACAAAGTGATACAGAAATGTAATTATTAATGATTACATCAAAATGAGGTTCAAAAATGTATCACGAAAGACTAGTTGAGTGTTGTCGGCGTCATGTGTATGACCCTCTTGGGGAAATTAGGGAGACAGGACAGGTCTCTACATGACGCTTTATATTTTAACTTAGCATATTTCAAGCTCTGTTTCCTGGATCATCAGTGCTGTGTGTGGGATTGAAGCTTCACAAACTCTAATTTCAATTAGCGAACGAAAGGTTAAAATACTCACTTCCATTAAAATTTAAATTTCTTGTAAACAGGCATTATATTGTCCATTTTGCAAGTGCTTGCTCAAAATAACTTTAAAGTTACATTATTATTCTATTATATCATTATTATGAATATTACTTGTTTCTTGTTAACTTTACTCTATGATGATTGTTTTGTGGGATTAAAAAAAAAGATTACAGCTTTTATTTCACAATTCTGCTTTTTTTCTTACAATTCGGGGGGGGGGGTGATTGCGAGATAACAATTTTTGAGGACAAGAATTGTAGATTTCAGCTTGTAAATAAACTATATATAAATTATAATATTAAGATATGATATGTCTTATAATATAAGATGCATTTTTTTAAATTTCTTGGCAGGTTAAAAAAAATGTGAGATAAAATATACTTTATTAAGTTTATATCTTACAATTCTGAGTTTATCTAGCTCAGAATTGTGAGGGGGAAAAAGTCTGAATTGTGAGGTAAAAGGCACAATTGCCTTCTTTTTTTATTCCATGGCCGAAACAGGGTTCCAGCCTGCCACAGTGTAAAGTCTTTGAACTGTCTTTTTTAATTTTTTTCTATTTTGATCATATTCAAATTATGAATTGCAGTATATAATTAATTTGATTTTTTGTCCTTGCAAAATTTAAATTTTTTAATAGCTGTAAAGCATACACACACTCCAAAGGTTTTATGACTGTCTGCAAATCCATATGTGCGTGTATGCCTTGCTATGAAAGTCTGCTATAAGGAGCTAAACGTACTGGGTGGGAACCAGCTCAATTTGAATGGGATTTTACCAGTCGCCCTATTGGCGGCTTTACTCCAATGAGAAAAGAGGAAAGAAAGAAACAGAAAAGAAATGGACTTAGGAGGTTTCTCTCACAGTTAGCTGTCACCCACCGCACATAAAGGCCCTCATGATGGGCTGAGTTAAGCACCCCAATATTCACTCATTTGAAGGGTTTAGGCCACAATGGCAAGACCTAAAACACCCATCACAGGCCTTTGGGACTGAAACTTTTTTTAACACCCTTTCTTTTTTTTGTGTCCATCTCCCCCAGTGCATGAATAGCTTGCCAGCAGAGTAGAACAGCCCACCTTTTCTCATTAGTCTTAGTGGAGGGAATACCCTGTCTCCTCAATAGGAGAGCTGCTGGTTAAAATATCATTAGCCTACATCAGGATTCAAAAACACATTGCCCAAGCTCAATTAGTGGACTGAGCAGGGGAAGGTGCCGCAAAGCACCCACAGCCCATTATATCAGGACACAACTATATATAAACCCTGTACAGTCACAGAGAAGTCTAAAAACATCATCTTTTTATGTGATGTTCTTTATTGCTTCCAGGCTACAGAGTGAAATAAGGTCTATTCCACTATTTGCTGCACCATTGCCCAGTTTTTTTTTTTTTCCATGCCAACTTTGTCCCCAACACTTTTTGAAAACCTTTCTTCGGTTTATTTTATTTTATTTTTTAAATAAATTCATAAATCAGGTGGATTTCAGGTGGTCTGCGCGTTAATTTAGCTGATTTAAAATAATAATTAAAATAATTGTCATTGACAAATAGCGCAAACGTGGAATTTCTTGATTAATTGACTAACAATAAATGTAATTATTGTTTTACCATTAATTTGTGAAAGTATTTCTGTTTTTGTTATTGTTCCCCACCCCCCCCCTCACTTATGTAATTTATTAAGTGAGATTTTTATGCATGTGGTAAGTGTTTAACAGAACAAACAACCCAAAAAAAATGTTTTTAATATAATTTTAGTAAGTTAGAATTTTATTATTATTATTATTCTAGTCTAATTAATAATTAAGTGATGGTATTTAACCAGTTATCTTCCTTTCAGATATTTTATGTTGCTGAAAGTGGTTAGTTAAGGGTATAGGGATAATTTATAAAGGATGAATATATATTTATATAACACTATAATAGTAGTATTTTTTCATAATTTTGCTTTTTAAGCTGTTGCGAACATAAACACTTTTAAATGATGTCAATAAAGTTCCATATTGAATTTGTGAATAATATAGTTGCTACAAAATGTATGTTTTAAATGCTATCCTAGAATACTACATTAGAACTACTTAATCATAAACAAATAGTTCTGGGTTACAAAAAAAAGGTATTTCAAATATGCTATAGGGTGTAAAATATGATACATTTCTCTACTTTAAACTGGCACCTGGCCAACTTAAACATAAATAAAAAAGTATATAGATATATATATATATATATAATATATATATATTACTTTTTTTTTATTTTGTTTCAATTGACAGGTACCTGAGAAAAGCACCCCTGCCTCCAGACCAATATGTCATTATTTTGTCAATAACTCTATGCTCTTTCATTCTGCACAGTGGCGTTATCTGGAGATCAGCTCATGTACAGGTCTGACTGATCTGAGGACATTTGAGAAGGGATTCAGATACTTGGGCCTGAGGCCTATAAAACCCTGAGCCTACACAAGAACAGAACCCCATAAATCAATAGAAGAGAACAGCGGGTCCCCCTTCAGAGAGACACAGGCCCTGAAACACCGCCCAAAAACACACACATGCAAGCAGATATGTATAGACACACTGATAAATATATCTGTGGAATGCAAACTCCATGTCTCTCTTGCATACACAAATATACACACTCTCTCAACCTCAAAAAGGATCCCCCCAGACAAGCAGGGAAGGGAGAAAAATACTCTCCACCCCGACAGAGGGGTTATAAATTAGGAGGTGTCAGTATTACAATGTATATTAATAGTCACACCTCTTTTTAATGAGTTTGGCATTGAGAGCTGAGAGGAAATACAAGTCATCATGGTGCTACTCATGCACACCCTGATGAAAGAAGCTATAATAAATCTTGTGAGAGCAGGGCTCACCATAAATATGTATCGCATAAGGCATCTGTTTTACATTCTGCATATAAATCAGCAAGAGTGCTGAATAGCAATGAATCAGGCGGCTGATGCTTGATTTGATAACAAATTGACTCTGAACTTGGGAGGGAAGAATTTAAAGTTCCCCCCTCTTCCTAACCGAGGAAGAACAGGTAGGAAGCCCAGAGCCCGTTCCCATCCCTCTCCCGACACGGGATAGAAGGGAAGCCTCTGTGGAGGTGATGCCGGGGAAAGGGGAAACGGAAGAGCTGTGACCCGGCTTTCTTGTATCACCTTGTGAGCTGCAGGCTGGCACACCTAGCTGCTTCTCCTGAGTCAGATTGCAGGGCAGCATAATAGAGTGTCTGTCTCAGATCTACAGTGCTCTCCTGAAGGGGCGTCAGGCTAAAAATGACACCACCCTTATCTCAAGCAAAACAAAACATTGTTTGTAGCAGCCTTTTTCTAGATATGACTTTGATTTATGCATAATTCATAATCAAAGAAGGAGAAGACCATGACCTTTTTTTGTTAGTTTAAAGGTACAGAATATAAAAATAGAATATAGCTAAAAAGTGTTTGGTACAGGAAGTCACATTGCACACACACACACCCCACACACCACACCACAGTATATATAGAGAGATATATATATATACAGTATATATAAATATATATCTATTATATATATATATATATATATTATTATTTTTAATTTTTTTTTTTTTTATCAGTTATTATTATTGTTTCTTATTATTATCAATGTTGAAAACTGTTTTTTGCTGATTCATATTTTTGTGGAAAAAATTATTCTGTCATTATTTTAAAGTGTCATATGAAATGTTGCTAAAAAACCCTTATTTTGTGTATTCTGGTGTATGAAATGTGTTTATGCTGTTAAGGTTAAAAAAAACCCTTATTTTTCCCATACTGTACATTATTGTTTCTCCCCCATGCCCCGCCTTTCTGAAACGCGTAGATTTTTACAAAGCTCATCGGTCTGAAAAGTGAGGTGTGGTCTGATTGGCCAGCTATCCAGTGCTTGTGATTGGCTGAATACCTCAAGCAATGACGGAAATGTTACGCCCCTACCATACTGTAATGCCCTGTCCGGCCGGAGCGACGAGACATAAATATTAAAACCCATTACAAACTAGGCATTTTTTTTGCATCCAGTGGGGACATAATTACGATTATAGACTTTATACTGTCTTTTTACGTGTTGCATTGCATCGCGCCGCGTAACATAAAACCATGTCTGCATTTGTGACAAACAACAAGTGCTACTCTACACTGTTCAAAACTCGCATTTGAATCATCAATCGCAAAGTCTTTAAATATAAAAAAACATACTTAAAGTCTGTGAGTCAGAACAACCGGCATAGTAGTCTACTCTACCAGGATCAGTAAACGTCCTCCATAAAATGCACTGCACACAACTGAATATTTGGGTTGAACTGTTTTGGACCAGTGTTTGTAATACACTTAACCACTGATTTCCAGTTGTTCTCTTTTGGAAGGCAAAACAAAGTAGTTTAGCTTTCACAACAAAACACACAGAGTCACACACAGCGGGCTTGAGTGAGCGGAGGCCGGAGGCCCAGAATGAGCGGAGGCCGGCTTGAGTGAGCGGCCCGGCGGGGCGGTCTTGCGACAACCACATTGGACTCTGCTTCTGTCCACGGTGAAAGCCGATCCGGCGATCCACAGCGCGAGGTTGATGTATGTCCTCCGCAACCAGCACGGATCAGCTCTAGGCATGACGATGCGGATATCGTCCTCTTTTGGAAGGCCAAACAAAGTAGTTTCACTTTCACAACGAAACACACAGTGTCTCCACGACATGGTGGCGGCGGCAATAAAAATACTACAGCGAGAATAAAAGTTTACGCCTTCTGTTCTTTGCGTGAACATTTGGGCTGCGTTATGCAAATCTTCCCACATCGTGATGTAGATATGTGGGGCGTGTTAGAACGATCCGTTTTAGGCAGGTGTGGTTGACTCGGAACTTTTATAAAGAACATCTCTTTTTGGATTTGAGACTTTAGTCTTTGCAACTTTACAGATTCTTCTTTATGCACCAAGAGCTTGTAACACTCCAAAGAGAAAGGAAAACCTGCGATTTGCATCATATGACCCCTTTAATAAAAAGTTCAAAAGAACAGCATTAATTCGAAATTTGTACATATAAAGGTGCTTCACTGTCACTTAAAAAAAATACTACATCTTACTGAATAAAATATAAATGTACCTTTAATGCTCCACAAAATTTAGCAACACAGCAATTGTTTTCAACATTGATGATAATAAGCAAGTTTTTTTTTTTGAGCACCGATTGAGCATACTATCAACATATAATCAGCATATGTTATAATTTGTTTTTATTATATATGTGAACAGATTTGAACAGTTTGAAATTTGATTGAATTGTGAACAGATCGGCATCTAAAGTGTAAGTTTGGCCATATAATTATTTTTATTTATTTATTTATTTAATCTGTGTTTTGTGACCAAATGTCATCCATATTTGATTTGAGAGCATACAAATTTGGTACAACATGAATGTAATTGAGTAAGCAAAAGTGAAATTTTTTTTTATTTTTATTATTATTGCTTTAAATAGCAAATAGACAGTGCCAGCCAAAATGTCTGCAAATTTTGAACTTGATCTGCTAAATTTTAGACAAAAAACACCCCTAAGAAAAGTGTAATTCTTTTTTTAGATAGCAATCCCCACCCCTTCTGGTTGACTGTGTACAGTAGGTGATAGATGAACACAAATTTATTGAAGGACTGGCTGATCTTGCAAGCTGCTGCAAGCAGTCTTATTGTTGAGTGTTGTCTTATCTTGTTATTTTGAATACCGTTTTTTAAATGCATATTCCATTTTTTTGTGCATTGAAACTTGATATACTGTAGTCATTATATAACAGTAGATTGTCACAAATTATGTGATAGATTATCACAAAAGTGAACCCACGAGACTTAGTTCAAAGATGTAGTATGACTTGCTTGCCAGATTCCCTGTCTTTCATTAAATGTTGTAGGCATGTCGAAACAGAGGTCTCTCTTGGGTAGACGTGTGTTAAATCCTTCTGACATGAGCACAATACGTGTAAAATCAGGTTGATTAGAAGGTATAACATGCTACACAGAACACAAAGACTGGAATTATCACACTACTACTGTCGATGTTTATATATGTGAGTTCAGTTTGAATCAAAACTGCCTAATGTCTGCGCCTTTCCACATTCAAAAGATATTTGATAGATTGCTACACTTATATGACACTCCAGCCAGATTATATTATGACTTACAAGACAATGAATGTATTGTGCAAGAGACAACTATAAACAAGTAGCTAAGGTAAGAAGTCAAGTACTAATCTTCAGAGGCAATTCAGTTGCAGTCATAGTGCCATATCTATTTCAATATTACATTTGAGTCAGTATATTGTTATTTAAAGAGAACAAACAGATTACTGGATTTTTTTTGTAGTTTAGTTCAGGTTATAAATACTTTACCATTCAAAAGTTTGAAGGCAGTAATGTATTTATTTATTTATGACATTAATACTTAGTACTCAGCAAGAACACAACAAATTGATCAAAAGTGACTGTAAAGACATTTATAATGATACATACAATTTCTATTTTGTTTTTATGACCTTTGTATTCATTCAAAAAGTATCATGGAAAAAATGTTGAAACTTTTCTTGTTGAAATGTTGAAAGTGTTTTTTATAAAATATTATTTTAAGTTTAAAGTTATATTTTAGTAAAAATAGAAATGTTTCTTGAGCACCACATCAACATATTACATTAGTCGGACACTGAAGACGAGTAAGGCTACGTGAAATATTGCCATGCACAGGAATACTTACATTTCAAAAAACATATGACAATAAGCTGTATTTTAAATAAATGCAGCCATTGGTGACTCAAGGGATTTCTTTCCAAAACATTTTTAATAATCATACCAACCGTCAAACATTTGAATGGTATAGTATATATATACTGTAATATGTATGCCTGCATGCTGTTTTTTTATTTTATTATTAATTATTATAATTAATTAATGGTATTTTATTTTATACGGTGTATGATGAATTCAGCATGTCGCAGTATTCACCCAGTCTATTTATCAAATTCAATACAGTTTTTTGCGATACTCACACTGTGTAGATTTTCTTAATAAGAAAGCTCACTCAGCTATACAACTTCAAAACTGTACAAATAAAATGTATAGATCTTTTCTTTACACCAACAATTAATCATCCTTCTAAGATGCACTTTTACATTGTAGATTTCTGCAGAGGCAAATGGCGTAACTCCTTATAATACAATATGTACAACCGGAAGATAATAGGGACATCCTGAGCCACTTCTGCAGGGTGCGCCCGGAAAGTTACAGGTCCAGTCCATGTGTTTTCTCACAGTATGGTTGTGCTTTACATTAGTTTGCTCCTATCTGTTTTTGTGTTTGTGTGTTTGTGTGTGTGTGCATGCAAGAAGATGAGAAAGAGGAAAACGCACAGCAATGGAGCTGTAGGAAGATTATTGTGAGAAGAAGGGGGGAAATAATCATCAGAGGAAGCCCAAATGGGATCCCGCTCCTCAAACATACAAATGATCTTGTGTTAACAGCTGGGCTCCAACATCTGTCTGCAGAGTCACATGCCCGGAGAGCAGATGCTTCTGCTGCCTGAGCTGTTTGTTATTGTGCTTTGTGTTGCCCTTGGGCTGGGCAAAAGGAAGGTGGGCCTTTTTGTTACATGTTGTATGGCTGCAGGGCTCAAACTGTACATGTGAGACCGACACGGCAATCAAGTTACGATCAAACATTCTTTGAATCGTAGGCTTTAGTGTTCCACAGTGTTTTTTTTCTTTGCACTTTGCCGTTTCTTGCTATTTTATCTCTATGAAGAGGTTGAATTATTGGATTCCCCGCATTTCTTGTTGCTTCCAAACAGCCAAAATTAGTAATTCAAGGCTGAATCAGTACTTTTTTTTGTTTGTCTATTTTGGTTATTGTTATAAATTAAAATAACTGTTTTCCATTTTAATATTCAAAAACATAAAATAAAATGTTATTTCTTGTGATGCCAAAGCTATTACTCCAGTCTTCAGTGTCACATGATTGGTCCGAAATCATTCTAATATGCTGATTTGGTGCTCAAGAAACATTTCTTATTATTATCAATGTTGAAAACTGTTGTGACAACAAATAATTAGGTGAAAACCATGATACTTTTTCAGGATTTTTGAATGGGAATCCTTTAAATTTTCAGGATTAATAGAAAGGTCAGAAAAAAGCAGCATTTATTCTAAATTATTATTATCAACGTTTTTACTGTCACTTTTGTTCAAGTTATTGCTATTTTATCTTCATGAAAAGATTGAATTGTCGGATTCAATTCAAGACTGAGTCAGTACTTAGATTTTTTTTTGTCTATTTTGATCAGTTACAAATTAAAATAATTATTTCTGTCGTAATATATTTTTAAATGTAATTTAGCTTCCTTGATTTGAAGCTTAAGCCGCCATTACTCCAGTTTTCAGTGTTACATGATCTTTCAGAAATCTTTTTAATATGCTGAGTTGGGGCTCAAGAAGCATTTGTTATTATTATCAATATACAAAACAGTTATGATCCCTAATATTTTTGTGGTGGATATTTTCCCCCCTGGAATTTTTTGTTTTTATGCACTGAAATAAATCATAAATAATGTAAAAAAAAAAAAAAAAAAAAAAAAAAAGTGAATCAACCTTGTTTGGGCAAAGCGCATTTTTTGATTTATTCAACTTCAGTGGATGAAGTTGTGCCAAATCATTTATGAGAGTTCACTAAAACTACTGATTTAAGTTGAGTGAACTACCAGTCAAACTCTAAAAAGATGGCACAACTTTTTTAAGTCTCAACTTTCTTGTTTATGTCCATTGGACGAAATAGTAGACAGTTAACATTCAGTTAACTTGTTTTCATGTATAAACTCTTGTGTAAAAAATTGTCCACTTGACTTAAAATTTTCAACTGAGTTAACAATTTGCAAGTTGGAGTTTTTATAAGAACAGAATTTACTCAGAATTCTGTTTACAGAATTTTTTGTAACATTTTCAATGTCACTTTTGAACAGTTTATTGCTTTTATCTCTATGAAGTGGTTGAATAATTGGATTCCATGCATTCCTTTATCTTGTTGCTTCCCAACAGCCAAAATTAATAATTCAAGGCTGAGTCAGTACTTACATGTTTGTCTATTTTTGATCATTGTTGACACAGTCGAGCTTCCAGAGAACAAACAGGAGTCCTCTTATGAAAATTATGCATGTAGGAGGACGACATTAGTCGGCGACAGCTGCAAGACAATTCGGCAAGCGTCAGGGTGTGAATTTCACATCCTACTTCTAACATTTCACAGTAGGGTGTAATGATATGAAGTGGGCAGCGAAAGGCCTCCCCTGATAGATGGTGAGGCTAAACGTTGACACACATAAAGCTGCCCTATAATCAGATAATAAACATCTTTCTCATCAAGCCAAGCAAAACAAAATCATTAGGCAGGGGACTGCAATTTACTTTCCTTGACCCCCATATCGATTACGCAATGGCTTCTACACAAATGTCAAAGTAATTATTGATTGCTGAAGGAGAGGAAAAACATAACAGCTGGATCCGAAATAGCTGAGTGTGGGAGAGAGCAAGAAAGTGTGGAAAGAAATACGATGCTGGTTCTGTGGTCAGACCATCACAATAGGAGCAGCGCAGGGACGTGATTAGGTGTATTAATTACCCATGCTGGCCCTAAAGTGTGTTTGGACACAAGGGCTCAGCGGGGAAAGAACCAGGAGGAAGTTTAGCGGCAAAAACATCAGACGCTGTACAGTCCGTTGGGGGAGTCTTCTCCCAGCTCCGTTCTCCTTCCCCTGGTTGTTTTCTTCAGACGTTCCACATGCTGAACAAGCCTCGGGGTTCTTGTCTGGATTCTGGAGAAAGCGGGTTTATTTCTATTGTTGTTGAGGATCAGCTTCTTAGTTAAAAGGTGAATTAGAGGGTTCAATAACACTGAAGGACCTGAATAAACACAAAGATTTTAATGTTGGCCGCAGTCGACGTGTCAGGAGAATTCAAAATGTCTGTTTGGATTGGAGACAATTGTGGAAAAGAGCTACAGCGGCGTTGTTGTAAATGAATATTGCGTTGCTCCTTTTTAATCTCTCATGGCATTATCAACAAATGATTAAATTGTTCAGAGAAATTTATTTGGAAGAAAAAGAAGGATAATGTCCCTCCCGTAATTTTCCTGCGTGAATGAAATTTTATAGCTGACTAATATTGACAGTTTGAACCTCATCATATTCAGGCTAATGAAACAAAGAATATAGATTTAGCAGACCACTAAAAGGCTAAGGGCCTTATCACACACCAGGCACAATATGGCGCCAGGCGCAAATGTTTTTCTGCTAGTTTCAGTTATCATTTTCACGTCCTGAGCCATATTGTTTAAATAGCAAATGCATTTGCGCCCATTTGTGCGCCCATGAGCGTGCTGGTCTGAAAAGGAGGTGTGTTAAGGCACATTGTTAGTGCATTGCTATTTTGAGGCAACTGAAATAGTCTGCGCCTTTGATCAACTGAAACCTGGTCTAAAGTCAATGGTGCAATTGTTATTTTTTTTGTTAAAAAAATAGCACGTTAGTAATATGCGCCTATAGGCGGGTGAACAATGTGCGTACACTCTGCTTATTACACACACAGCGACGCGCAGCAGCGCACAAACATGCCAAATATTAAAAATGAAAAGATTACAATGTAAAAGATTATTATTGTGCCCCATAGATGGTCTCCTCGCGCGCTTTAACCTCACGCACGAGCAGAACCTTTCCTCTCTGGAGAAGCATTCAGTATTTGCTCTTGCAAATTCCACCAAATAAATAGCGAATCCGCCATGGCGCGAACGCAAACTGGCCTTTAAAGGGAATGGGAGATGAGACTCTGATTGGTTTATTGCACGTTATGCCCAAAACACACCCATGACTCATTAAGAGAATAGGTAACCAACCCTTTTGGACCAAAAAAGCTGACCGTTTTTCCCAACGTTAAACTAGCACAAGTGGATTCGGACACGCCCTAAGTGCACTTGCGCCGTGCGCTTTAGACCATGCGCTTAGATCGTTAAAACATAGCCTATATGTTTTTTACTTCATTTTTAAAGTTCAACCGTCAAAAAAAAAAACAACTTCAGGCCACACGGTTATTTTCCAGGTCCGTGTTACACACGTCCAGTACATGACTATTTTAGTAATAACGTAATATTATGCAGGTACCAAACCATAATCCTACCCATATAGTAAGGACAGTAGTTTATAATATTACCAGTTGCTTAATTGTATAGTTACATTGTAACAACACCAGCATTACACATAAAGGATAGACTACTAAACGGAAATGCTGTCATCGTTTACTCACCTCCAAGTTGTTCCAAACCTGTACGAGTTTCTTTCTTCAGTTGAACACATATAGATCTTTTGAAGAAGGTTGCTGGTAGCCCTTGCTTTCCATAGTTGGGGACTGTATGTATAATCGTGGGGAAGAACAAAAAAATTACTGTGATATATTGGTCTTGAGTTACTGTAATATTTTCTTCATTAAGCATGTGGGCTGCAACCGGATCATTGAGTCTTGAACAGATCGGTGAACAAATCATTCAGACTAATGTTGTCAGCAATAGCAATGTCAACCAATTCATTGAAAATATTCTATTATATTCTATTCTATTCTAGCGATTCTTGGAGCCTAACTGATATAGCCTTTATGAACTGCCACTATATGGAAAGATCTGTGTGACAATATTTAAAAAGTCTTCTTTTGGGTTTCCAAAAAATAAGAGCACGTTAGAACACATGAGGTAAGTACATATAACCTTTTTTTTTTTTTTGCATGAAACCTTTAACTGCTCTTCTGTGGGTCATTCACATTGTGTTTTTGATCCCAAAATGTTGATGTTCTCAGGAAGACATTTCTTCAGTTAGATGTACTGTATGCACTCCTAGTTTACATATTTGTATCACTCTCTGTGAACAAATAGGCACTGTATTGCAGTAGAGGGCCTTTGAATATGCTTAATAATCCATGCATGTAATAAAAAATATAGCTATGTACAGTACCGAGGATAGCACATTACGGATAATGTAAACTGATTGCACAGAGACACAGGACAAACATGGGAATGATCAGAAAGTCCTCACCTCACTGAGGTCAGCTCTGGTTGCGTACGCCTCCTCAGCGATCATTCGTTATCTCCTCTCTCTCCATCAAGAGCTCAGCCATGTCACTCGTTAAGCTGGCAAGAAACGGGGGGGGGAGAGGGGGAACGAACATTAGCAGAGGTCATCCGCAGACTGAACTTTGCTGGAAGATGAGTAAAAGGATAGATAGGGAATCACAAAAAAAGAAAGCACTGACTTAGGAGGAGTTTTTTGAGCAACTTGATTCACACCTGCACTCTCTCCGTGGCAACACGTCGGGCTGGGGTCGTCTGTTGCACGGCAGGAGTATTTGGAGATGATTAATTGCACTGTCTGCTGAATGGAGCTCTAGAAACAGCGGGATCCTCTGCATATGTAAATACAAGCAGTCTCAGCACAGCACCGAGGAGCAGGATTAACAAAACGACTCTGCTCCCGGATTCCGACCAATTCACCAATCTTTTCTATTAGCACTGACAACCCACAGGCGTGTGAGAAATCCCACAGCCCTTTCATCTTCCCAAATAAAAAACACATTAAATATCAGGCAACCCTTGTCGTGCACAGTGGAGTGGCCTGAGAAATGAAAATCCATAGCTTAGCGACATTTCTGCACAATCCTGTAATGAGACTACAACACCAGTGAACGCAAACCAAATGTACAAGTTGGAAAACTGCAGTCTTTAACATTTTTTATTATTATTATTATTTTATATATATATATATATCTATATATATATAGATATATATAATATTATATATATATATATACAATAATAATGATTTCATTACTAACTCGTTTTTCATGCATATAATAAATTTTTGGATGCATCTACGGGTCATGGTATTTTACATTTGTTTATTATTATTATTATTACTACTACTATTACTACTACTACTAATACTACTACTACAAATATTAATAATACTACTAATAATAATAATAATAATATAATCTTTTAAAAATAGTTTATTGCTATAAATAATACAAGTAATAATAAATTATTATCATTTAAATGATAAAGTGTTTGCAACAAGAAAAAAAAGACAGATAAATATTTCTACTGTTAATGCTGACAATGTTATTCTGTACTATTCACTGAATTTAAGACACATTGGGGACATCTGTAAATTGTTTTACATCCTAATTTAAAAAAACATTATTGCACCTTTGTTTTAACTTAGATAGAGACCAGACGATTATGGATCATTGTTCACAACTTTAATTAGGACTGTAGGTTATGAATAGAGAATACCGTGGAGTTACAGTCAATAAATTAATCCTAACAGCTCCTGGTCTCCTCTTAACCTGCTCTTTGTTTACAGAAAATCCACCTCTTCCTTAAATATGAATTAAGGGATTCCTATTCCCTTAATAGCCCATTCATTTCTCCTCTATTCATCCCCAGGGTGCACATCACCCCAGAAATGATTCATTTTGACCAAATGTCACAAAAGTATGGTCTATGTAATGCATTAATCCTAAGATTTCTTTTACGTGACTAAAAGAGTGTGTTTAGGGGAGAGAGGAAGCATATATGTGGGTTAGAAAGTGAGACAGGAATGAGGGATGTCAGGAGGTTGAGAGTCTCTTTAAATTACCAGTTCACATTTTACCTTTCATGGTATTGATTGTACATGGAAGGGATCATTTAGATTTGAAGTTTTTCTTTCTTCTTCTTTCTTTGTCACTGGATCCTGGGGATCTTATAAATTCTGGCCACTTTCATCAGAGGAATATATTTGTCCCCCTTATGGTGACCTTTAGAAATCCCTCTGAAACACCAGACACCCCCAGAAGTCAGAGATATCACATTATCTCGTTTTCGTTTTTTTTTTATTCTTTTCCCTTTTCCTTTTCTACTGGAATCTATACTTTTTCATGGCATTTGGAAAGGTCAGACATATGTTGAACATCCAAGTTGCTAATGTTTGCAAAAATTCCTTTTTTTTCCCTTGACGGAGGGGAATATGGCTGGTAGCTCCTTTAAACACAATCAGTTTGTTGTGAAGAGTAGACATTGTCATACTGGAACTCTTTTTGTGCACTAAAATATTGTTTTAATCATTTGATACAGTATTCAAATAATTAATAAAAAATGTTAAAGGCTAAAAAAAGCTTTGTTTTAAACCTGGACTGAATAATTGTATGTTGCGAATGAGGCGGCATGTTAATTCTGAAGCAATTAGCGACTCAGCAGCGGTTGATCTTATTATATCCCCTCATATCCTCCTGAAGCCCAGCACGGTGACTCCCAGATGATCCCTCGGCCATCAGTGTCCTGAACGCTGTTGCTTGCAATAGGAAGGCCATGAATTACTGTACACTGCAGATTTAATTTTCTTTATGGTAACTAATAACCTCTCCCAAAATTCACCCGTTACTCTCTAGGTCAACAACCCATATGCACAGCCTTTGTTCCAGCCCTGCTGACCCGTCCTTTACCTCACACACATATAGCTAATATGCATGAAAATACTTAAGAGATTTGCAAAACTGTTGATAGAATGTGCCATACTTTAATTCCTTAAGCTTATTAACATATGACCACACATTATATTAGCCTGCATAAATACACTAACAAACAGTTATGCATTATAAAATAATGATCATTGTACGTTTAAAATGTAATGTATTATTTACATTATTATTAATTATTAAATTATTATATTCATATTGGATACTTTTTAACGAGTATTACATTATAAATAATAAAAATGCGTGATCTAAATTTTAAATATAAATAGAATATAATATACTTGTCTTGTATTATATTACTTTATTGTATTATAATAAATCTTGGCTTTATAACTTTAATGCATTTCTCTATATTCATATTTGAATTTGCCATGATTTAATGGTCTGTTAAGGATATGAATATTTTGTTAATGATCTTCTACGCACATTTTATTTATTTATTCTATTATTTCTAGAAAATGTTGCTTAATATGCCGATTAATGTAAAACCCAATCAGCAGTCAAACAAAATGAGCTAATTTACTAATTTAATATAGGATGTATGAGAACGTATTAATTCTGTCCTGTTCAGGGATGTAATTAAATTATATATTAATATTATATTATAGAGATTATATTAATTTAGTTGGGCTGTCAAAATGAATGCATTAATAACACGTTAACGCAAATTTATTTTAACGGCACTAATTTTATTAACGCGCGATTAGGGCAGTGCACATTTTCTGTTTGACCCGTGGCCTAACCCGCAGTTGGAGAAATGGATATGCATGGTGTTGCCAACTTAGCGATTTAGCGACTTTTCAGACCCGCCAACCCCCCTTTAGCCACTTTATTTTTTTTCAAAAAAGCGCCTAGCGACAAATCTTTAGGGTTTGCCCAAACCTTATTTAGTTTCTGAGACCCGCGCCGGTACTGCCACGTGAGTGTGAGGTCACTATTTCCCAGTGCAAACACATACAGGTGCATCTCAGTAAATTAGAATGTCGTGGAAAAGTTTTTTTTTTTTTTCAGTAATTCAACTCAAATTGTGAATTTTGTGTATTAAATAAATTCAATGCACCCAGACTGAAGTAGTTTAAGTCTTTGTTTCTTTTAATTGTGATGATTTGGCTCACATTTAACAAAACCCACCCATTCACTATCTCAACAAATTAGAATATGGTGACCTGCCAATCAGCTAATCAACTCAAAACAACTCCAAAGGTTTCCTGAGCCTTCAGAATGGTCTCTCAGTTTGGTTCACTAGACTACACAATCATGGGGAAGATTGCTGATCTGACAGTTGTCCAGAAGACAATCATTGACACACTTTACAAGGAGGGTAAGCCACAAACATTCATTGCCAAATAAGCTGGCTGTTTCACAGAGTGCTGTGTCCAAGCATGTTAACAGAAAGTTTAGTGGAAGTAAAAAGTGTGGAAGAAAAGATGCACAACCAACCAAGAGAAACGCAGCCTTATGAGGATTGTCAAGCAAAATTTATTCCCCCGATTCAAGAATTTGAGTGAACATCACAAGGAATGGGTTGAGGCTGGGGTCAAGGCATCAAGAAGCCACCACACACAGACATGTCAAGGAATTTGGCTACAATTGTTGTCGTATTCCTCTTGTTAAGCCACTCCTGAACCAGAGACAACGTCAGAGCGTCTTACCTGGGCTAAGGAGAATAAGAACTAGACTGTTGCCCAGTGGTCCAAAGTCCTCTTTCAGATAAGAGCGAGTTTTGTATTTCATTTGGAAACCAATGTTCTAGAGTCTGGAGGAAGGGTGGAGAATCTCATAGCCCAAGTTGCTTGAAGTCCCGTGTTAGTTTCGACAGTCCCCCCCCCCCCGTGATGCTTTGGGGTGGTCAATTCATCTGGCTGGTGTTGGTCCATTGTGTTTTTTTAAAACCAACATCACTGCACCCGTTTACCAAGAAATTTTGGAGCACTCTATGCTTCCTTCTGCTGACCAGCTTTTTCTGATTTCATTTTCCAGCAGGATTTTGCCCACACTGCCAAAAGCACCAAAGTTGGTTAAATGACCATGGTGTTGGGTGTGCTTGACTGGCCAGCAAACTCGCCTGACCTGAACCCCACAGTGAATTTATGGGGTATTGTCAAGAGGAAAATTATAAACAAGAGACCAAAAAATGCAGATGTGCTGAAGGCCACTTTCAAAGAAACCTGGGCTTCCATACCATTTCAGCAGTGCCACAAACTGATCACCTCATGCCATGCCGATTTGAGGCAGTAATTAAAGCAATAGGAGCCCTTACCAAGTATTGAGTACAGTAAATGAACATTCTTTCCAGAAGGCCAACAATTCACTAAATTTTTTTTTTATTGGTCTTATGAAGTATTCTAATTTGTTGAGATAGTGATTTGGTGGGTTTTTGTTAAATGTGAGCTAGAATCATCACAATTAAAAGAACCAAAACTTAAACTACTTCAGTCTGTGTGCATTAATTTACTGAAATAACTGAACTTTTCCACAACTTCTAATTTATTGAGATGCACCTGTACCTCTCTCTGTGTCTGCTCTGTTTAGCAAGCGGCTGAGAGGAGCAGTGCTTTCAGTGAAAACAGATATTATGTTGCTTCTCTAATTTTACATGCAAGTATAGCCAAAATCACAGCACAGCTATTGTCTTTATCTTATGTGTATTTGATCTCATCAGACGACGGCTCGATTATAAAATCAGGATTTTTGTGCAGATTAACATCTTGGAAGAGAGAGCTGTAGTCTTAATGGGTCGCGTTTCAGTCACTATTTCATATTCATTCCATTGTCTGACAACAGAAACAGTAAATTATATCAATGAAAACAGTTTTATTGAGAATTTAGCTGCATCAAAATACAGTATGTGGGCATAGAGAGGCAAACAAATGTAATAATAAATAATAAACGTAAATTTTGCATTTTCAGAAGAAGTGAGCTGCCCTGTCCTGCAAATAATGTAAACATGCTTGTGTAAGTAAATTGCCCAGTGCAAAGAAAGATAAGTAATGGGAACCTGGTATTTCTATGTTCTTTTTTCATGTGTCTAATAGACATGAACAAGTTCTTTGAAAAACATCTCTGACCTTTTGAAACATGTCTAGTCTTCATGCTCTGTGTTGACTATGGTTTCACTAATAATAAACATACATTTGCATAAAGCATCCATATTTGCCATGCCCTTGTTGATTAGAGTATTAAAAACTTGAAAAGTATTAATTTAAGGTACATTTAGAACAGATAAATTCTGCTATTAAGTTGCTATTAATCGCGAGTAAAGGACTTTTGTTTGTGTTCCTGTTCTCCTGCCTTATGCCGAGTTCACACTGCACGATTTTCAAACTCGTCGGATCGCCGTGGTTTTCACACTGCGTGACTATCTGGGGTAGCATTCAGTTGCTGCTGTGTTCACATTGCACGATGGATCGGCGACGGGGGGTTTCACACTGCATGACTTCACAATAGGAAGAATGGCTGACAGCTCTGTCTGGTCCGCAAACTACGTTTCACAACAAAACACACGCGAGAAGTGATAAGGAAATAACGCGAGAACCCGCGTGCGTCAGACCGGAGTTCTCGAGCAAGACTGGAATTATAAAATATTTATATAGCCCGCAAATTGTCTGTGAGCTGATTTCCAGCTACAAGGAGAAAAAGAGAAACAGATTATGCAGGAGGGAGATGCAGGGAACAGGGATTGGGTGTTCTGCAAAGAGAGTTGGAGGTAATTTTGCAGTAACTGTAATGCTGATGTTGTGGCTGGTCTAGCAAATGTTTGTGCTTGTTTCTGTATTATATAATTGTTCATATATCTATTAAATTACTGATATTCTGGTCTATAACTCCTCCCCGAACTTCCCTCTGCCCTGTATCTTGGTCTCTCATTGGCTGTAGGTCATCGCCGATGTATTTTTCAGTCAGAACTCATTTCACACAGCGTGATTGTGAATCGCCGACAGCTCCAGATATTTAGCATGCCAAATATTTCGCGGGCGTCGGTGATTCCCTCAGATCGCGTCTTTGATAATTCACACTGCGTGATTGTCACTCGCGTGAACGAGCACCGATTTGCCTCCGATGTCGGGCAAATGTCGGCAATTTCGCAAAACCTGTAGGCGAGTGACAAATGGGGCAAATCGTGCGTGTGAACTCGGCATTAGTCTTCCTTTGACCTAGTTTTCCTGAGTTGCCCTGATTAGTTATTTTGGTTCCACCTGTGTTTATTAATTATCTAATTTGTCTATTAGTACTTAAGTTCTGTGTTCTACCCTGTTTCTTTGTCTGCTAGTTGTTGTTGTGTTGCTACCCTTTACTCTTGGATTATTTCTGTGGCGTTATCATTAAAGACTTTATTTGAATTTCTCCAGTGTCGTGCTCTTTTAATAGCACCCAAACTGTAACTATTATATTATAAACATTACATGATAAAATAATGATTAATAATGAGAAAAATAATGAGTTATTGTATCTTTACAAAATAATGTAATATAATATATTTTTGTATTATATTATACTTTAATAAATTTTTATGTATATTGAATGTGTATTAATTAATGTGAAGGAATATGCATTGAATGAATCTACTACAATATATTTTGTTTACTTTATTATTTATTATAAAGTGCTGGTAAATAAGTAGTTATTGTAAAACCATCAGCATTCAGCAAAATTAGCTAATTTACAACTTAACAGAGGATTTGTGAGAAATATTAATCTCTCCTGTTTCAGGATGTAATATAAATTATTATATTATAATATATTATATTGAAAAAGAAAGAAAGCAGCTTTGCAAAATTAGGTCATCGAATGATCCCGAGCCTAATATACACATTATAAAGGAAATATTGTGTTTAATATTTAAATCTAAGATGCCAACGCAATACAAACAGCAGGTATGTGTGTGGCATGCATGCTGGGAACTTAATTAGTTCAGTTCGGCATTCATCTCGGAGAAAGCACGGTTCCTTTGATGCACCAAAAAAGGCAGACACATATACGCATGTGTGCGCACACCACCTCTCGGTGTTGTTAAATCACTGCTTCACCATAATTTGACAGTTTAGTATTAATTAGTGAAACACCCCATATAGTTTAACACACTATTATTGATGACCAACCTCACTTAACTTGCCCTCCCTGCGCAAACCCGTTAGTTAGCCGCTCTCTGGAGTATCTCCTACTTTAGCAGACTGCCACTAAATGCATTATATTCTCACGGCTCCATCTCTCATACACCCGCCTCGCCCTGGGAGTCTGAACCAAATGCATAATTTAAAAAGTCCTTAATCTGCGATGGCATTCCCATTTGGTCGCCAGCAGACTGCACTTTATGATGTCAGCTTTCTTCCACAAAGGTCAATAGCAGTTTTCTCTAGCCCTTCTCTCCCTCCCTCTCTTTCTTTCACTGAGGTCTGGTGTAATACGCTTTATGGGCTCGAGTCCTGACACCTGGTGACATGATAACCTACCCACTGCTCCAGCCTCGGCTTTTTGCTGCTCTCTTGTCACTGTTCTTTCAGATGTTGAAGCCGGGTCATTATAAACCAAAGACATACCAAATACCTTCTCTTTTTTTAGTATTTTGTGTTTCTTCGTTTAATTGCAAAGTAGTAACACGTTGTTTCTCATATTTTATAAACTGTTGAGATATTTAGGATACACTTTAAACTTATTTAGTTTAATTTATTTGATATCATATCCAATCTAAGGTTAGATTGATTTTCCTAAAAAAGTGTAAACCTTGTGGCTCAGCAGCACTATCATAAAATTGCTAAACATTACCATGTTGACTTGACTACTGAGTATCGGGACTGGTTTGGCTGTACCATTGGCTTTACTATTTCGTAACAATATCTCTCTCTCTCTATAAATATATGTATACAATATATATTTTTACTTGGTTTGGTGGCACTAGTGTGAAAATGTTTTGTAGCAGCTGTAACCCTAGAATGCATCATTAAAATACCTACATTAATATATAGAGGAGTTCATGATTTTGTACAAAGAAAATACATTGCTTTGTTTTAGATTAGCAAAAATTAATGTAATTAAATATGAATGTACTGTATTTATACAGTATTTTTACACTGCGTCTTTGTGAGGAAATTAGAACAGTACAAATCAAAAGTTTGGACACATCTAAACTGACCCGTTTACAAATATAGAATTATCTTTTTTTAATGAAATTGCTGATCACAAACCAAATTAATGCAATGCCAACATTGAAATGTTATTGTTTATTAATTTATCAGCAAATAGATAAATAGCAAATAATGTAACGGGGCTGACGAGACGTGAGAAGTGCGGATCCATCTGCAAGCTTTATTTAAAGAGACGTGGTAAACAGGCAGGGTCAAACAATGGCAAACAGGTATAGGGCGGGCAAAACACAAGAATAGTCCTAGGGCTAGCGTAGGTCACCGATCGGCAGACAGAATCACAGGGGCGAGACGAGAGGGAAAAATCCAGGAAAACAGGCAAAGATCAGATACTGCAGAAACAGGCAAGGCAAAACAAGGAAAAAACGGAGACTCGGAAAGGGGTGCAGGCCAAACAATACTCAGCAGAGAAATGTGGTTAGAGTGGGTGGTATATAGTGAGTGAGGTGATTAGAAAACAGCTGTGTGCAATGAGTGCAAACAGTGAAGTGTGCAAATCGTGCAATGAATGATAGGATATGTAGTCCGGGGTGCTATGCAACAGTTTGTGTTGTGCGAGAGTCAATGTAAGGGAAAGGGTGACATCTGGTGGTGAATAAACAGAAGTCCATAGACCGAATTCGTGACATAGCCCCCCCCCCCAAAGGAGCGGCTTCCAGACACTCCAAACACTAAACGATTACATGGTGGGTGGAGGGGAGGCGGAACAGGGGGAGGGATGGAGGGCCAGGTTCACATGGAATTGGAGAGACCGGGGACTGAGGCAGAGTAGGCAGAGCGGAGAACCAGGGTGGAGCCGGCAGAGCAGGTGGAGCTGAGGACCACCAAAGCAGAGCAGATGGGACCGAAGATTCCCACGGCGGAGCAGAAGACAACCGGAGCCAGACAGTAGACCACCACGTTGGAGCAGAGGACCACCACGGCAGAGCAGAAGACCAACACGGCAGAGCAGAAGACCACCACGGAGGAGCAGAAGACCACCAGAGCAGTACAGAAGACCACCACGGTGGAGCAGAGAACCACCACGGCAGAGCAGAGGACCACCACGGCGGGGCAGAAGACCACCACGGCGGAGCAGAGGACCACCACGGCGGAGCAGAAGACCACCATGGCGGAGCAGAGGACCACCACGGCGGCGCAGAGAACCACCACGGCGGAGCAGAAAACCACCACAGCAGAGCAGACAGAGGGAACAGGAAACCCCCCCGGGTGAACCACACCGATCAGGAGACCATGTCGGAGACTGTAACAACGAGAGAGCAGGGACAGACAACACAGACAGAACATTGGGGTGGATAGACAAGACTGAGCATTCAGGGGAAGCCTCCCTGGCAGACACAAAGCACACAAAAAATTCACAAACGGCCTCCATAGCCAGAACAGGACAGGATGAGGATTCCCCGACGGCCTCCATAGCCGGGACAGGACAGAAGGGGAGTCGTGTTAACGGCATCTATAGCCGGACAGGACAGACAAAGAGTTGCCAGACGACCTCCTGGCGGAAACAGACGGGAAGAAGAGAGTTAATAGACAGCTCCTTGGCCGAAACAAGACAGAAAGAGTGTTCATAGACGGCCTCCTTGGACGGAACAGAACAGGCAGATAGTTCATAGATGGCCTACTTGGCCGGAACAAGAACAGAACGAAAGTGCTTGCGGGCACCACCACACGACGACACTGAGGCAAGTGCGCATCGGGAGTTCTGCAGCGTGCCGCCACCTCCGAAGAAGAAAGAAACTACAGTGGACCCATGCGACTAGGGGGAAGCACAGCAGTGGACACCCTACCTCGGGGGATGGGTTACTGCAGCGTAAGCCGGACTTGAGAGATGTTGTAGCTGGGGTGCCTGACTAGCAAAATCGCGGTGGAGTACGCGGCCCAGACCTAGCACATAGAGCCACCCCCCTATGGGAAATTGCTGCAGACGGGGAAGAGTTCATGAATAGAAGGGTTAGAGTGAGTGGATTTGGGGATACCAGCTGCGCGTGCAGAAACCAGCGGTGCATCCCTCACACTGGAAACCAGACTGGGATACCGAAGGGCTGACCCTGAGAATCTGGGTGTGACAGACAGGAAGTGACATGGCTCTGGATGATCAGCGTGATGTAAGTGATCTGGATGAATAACTGGGCGGACATGACTTGGAGGAACATTGAGACGTGACGAATCTGGATGAATAGCTGAGACGTGTCGAGACTTTAGAAGGTCAGCTGAGACATGATGAGGCTCTGGCAGCTCAGCTGAGACTTGACTGGACCCATGAAGATCAGCTGTGACTTGACTAGACTATGAAGAACAGCTGTGACTTGACTTGACTCATGAAGATCTGTTGTGACTTGACTTGTTCATGAAGATCAGCTGTGACTTGAATTGACTCCTGAAGATCAGTTGTGACATGACTTGACTCATGATGATCAACTGTGACCAGACTTGACTCATAGAGATCAACTGTGACTAGACCTGACTCATGAATATCAGCTGTGACTGGACCTGACTCATGAATATCAGTTGTGACTTGACTAGACTCGTGGATATCAGCTGTGACTTGACCAGACTCCGGATAATAAACTGTGACTAGACTCGACTCATGACAATCAGCTGTGACTTGACTAGACTCATAAAAATGAACTGTGACTTGACCTGACTCATGACGATCAGCTGTGACTTGACTAGACTCATACCTATCAGCTGTGACTTGACTAGACTCATGATAACTAAACTGTTACTGGCCGACTCATGATGATCAACTGTAACTTGACTAGATGCTGTTGTGTCCGCCCTCTTGTGAGGGTTGGTTTTTTTTGTTTGGCTCCGCTGTCAACGCCATATTATGAGCGTGCTCTAGGTGGCAGCCTTTTGCGATCAGGATTCGCTGCCGCCACCACATTTGGAGAGCTCCTGGTACAGCCACCACTTCGTCCCACAAACATTGTGTGCGGTCCCTCCGCGACACCCACGGAAACAAAGATCCGACATCACAAAGCATATCCAATGAACTGAGTGAGTGATGAACGGTGCGACCATCGCATCTAAGTTAGACCTAAACAGAGGGTTGATTTTATGCAATCGCAGAGAAAAAACTATATCAAGAAACAGTTGGTAAATCAGAATAGTTAGCGATGGCTTAAAAACTCTGGTATGGTCTCCAATGCTCGTTGGACCCTGTTTAAGGGCTAACAAACTCAGTGCTGTTCATACATGGCCAATGTTCATCAGAAAAGCTGCTGGATCCTTGTAGGCTGAGTATTCTGTAACGGGCTGACGAGACGTGAGACATGTGGATCCATCAGCAAGCTTTTATTAGAGAGACGTGGTAAACAGGCAGGGTCAAACAATGGCAAACAGGTATAGGCGGGCAAAAACACAAGAATAGTCATAGGGCTAGCGTAGGTCAATGAACGGCAAACAGAATCAAAAGGGACAAGACTAAAAGGATAAATCCAGGAAAACAGGCAAAGATCAGAAACGCAAAAACAGGCAAGGCAAAACAAGGAACACACGGAGACTCGGAAAGGGGTACAGACTAAACAATACTCAGCAGAGAAATGTAGTTAGAGTGGGTGTTATATAGTGAATAAGGTAATTAGAAACAGCTGTGTGCAATCAGTGCAATCAGTGCAGTGTGCAAATCGTGCAAAGAATGATGGGAGATGTAGTCCGGGGGGTTTTCCAACAGGTAGTGTGTTGTGCGGAGTCAATGTAAAAGGAAAGGGGTGACCTCTGGTGGTAATAAATGAAGTCATGGACCGCAGTCGGTGACAAATAACATTTGAAAGTGCCGATGGATAGTGATGCATTTCACCAACAATGAACTTACACTAACAGTACAATCAAAAAATGCTAAATGACACTTGCTGCAGCTTCTACAGATGTTAGGCATTTAAGTGTAGAGTCTGGACCCACTCAAAAACACAATATATATTGTTAGCTAGATTTCAAAATACTCTCTAACACCCCAGGACGGAACAGGACCATGGTTCCATGGTGACCCGACACCCGGATACATTTACAATCCTTGTGGAATGTGAGCAGGGGGACTCTCAGCTGCATTTCCAGATGCAGAGGCCACAAATGCACAGTTAGAAATGACTGTTCTACTAATTAAATCATAGAAAACCTTCTTGATGAACAGTGATCTTCAGGCCCTGGTGTCTGTTGTCTTTGATAGTTTAGACTATTTTAGGCCGGCCTATGAGGGGAACCCATTACTGTCATATTTTCACATATGATACATTTAGCTTGTTTAGTATCTATGAATTCGCTTTCTGATGATCTAAACGAGCGTGTATTTTATATGTTGGTACATAAGCAATATATTTTAGGGTCCTGAGAATCTTTAGTAATTGCGATTCAAGTTCCATATGCAAATTACCCTGCGTAAGACAATAGGGTCGGTAATTACCCCTCCAGGAAGTGCCACCTCCCGTCGGGAATTGCAATATTCTTCATTGGACAAAGCCCATCTTGAAAGGCCCGGGGATCTCACGAGTAAAGGGCCCTGCTCCAGGACCTCAGTCTGTTGATGGTTTGGGATTCTGAGAGGGGTTGAGAAAAACGCTCTAAAAATCATGAAGCTGTGCCAGGCTTCGCCTTTTCCTTTCCATTTCAAACAGATTCTATGACTCAAAACTGGTCTTTATCATCAACAACTCGCAGATACTTGGGCCTTAAGGGATTGCTCAGGAATCTCTTTCAGACCGAGAGACTCGAAAGTACAAACTTAGTCTTATTAATTAATACATTAAGTATCAGTTACACCTTTTTACAAAGGTGGGTTTGAACTAAGAATCTGACGTATCCATCAGGTGTAGATCTGCTGAATATGCAAAATGTTCCATAAAATTCATTCTTTATGCATCTTTCTGTACTGAGTTAAACTTTAACCCTTTCCTATACCACTGTATGTGTGTGTGTGTGTGTGTGTGTGTTAGACCAGTTTGTGTTTATGTGTATGTTAGACCAGTTTATGTTTTTATGTAGTATGTTGGACTAGTTTAAGTTTTTATGTAGTTAATAAAACCTTACTTTTATCACACTTGACATGGTTCATTGTTTGCTTATAAACTGGAGTCACTTAATCATGCAGATTTATGTTACAAGCTTTTGTAGAATTGTACATTAAGGAAGTTATTTCCCTTAACCAGGGAATTAATGTTCTTAGAATTGACAAGACAGTTGATCCTGAGAGGTCAGCTAAATATCTACAGCGGATCTAAAATATTCATAATTAATTATAATTAGCTATGATTAATTATTCATATTTCCCATAAGCTGATTCATTACATTAAGGAAAAAACTGCAATAATGACACAATTTGGCTTGACTTAAACCATACAATTTGGTTTAAGTAATACTTGCAAATTTGAAGCTATACTCTCTATAGGTATTTGACCGGTTTTACCATTTTGCTTGGTATGTTAATGTTGTAGAAACTTATGATAATCAAGAAAGAAGATATGAAATATAAGATTGTGCAGGATGAAAATGTACTTCTTAAAAGTTGGTTTTTTTTTTTTTGGTTGAACACAGGCAAAAGCTTTGAATTTTACCAGGCCAAGTGTATTCTCTATCGATTTGTGTGGAAGATGCTTCTCCTTTTCTAAGTAAAAAAAACAAAAAAGGAGTGGCAGGAAGGGGGGCCGGGGATGACAAAAACAGTGAAGTTCACTTCACCTCATACCTTAAACTGGCTTTCAGATTAGCTTTCAGGCAACCTACCAAACCCACCAACACCCAACCATAAATCTACTGAGACTCAGGACCCTGAGAGAGCAACACGTTGGGCTTCACTGAAAGGACATCAGATGACACCCAAACGCCATCACAGAGAGAATAAAAAAGACATCACCTCGCAACAAGCTGGTGATAAAGGGTGCCTGGGCATCGGTGAAAATTAAGACTCTGTAACAAGGTCTCGGGCTCCCAGCCTGACAACCATTTTCCCCCTGTATTTATCATCCCTCCATGCCATTGGCTATTACGTGTGAACCTGCCGTCTTGCGGTAGACCTGGAATTTATGGACGCTCCATTATTAGGGGATTGTGGGTAGAGGGGGAGGAAGGAAGGGGGTGCAGCTCTATGGTTTTCTGAGGATGTTACGATTGCCTCTTAGATTATGCCACTTGACAGGTTTGTCATCCCTGTGCACTGATGTGCTCTGCAGAGTGCTCTGATATCATTAGCTTCATTGCTCTTAATGTGTCTGCTCCCCTCCGTAGCAAGACAGGTCATATATTGTGCAAATAGGTGGACAGCAGCTGAGAGCTGGGGATTACAGAAGGGAAGAAACTGCTTGTTGGTTTATTTTCACTCACTTTGGTGAGATGTTAAGTATTATTATGGATACTATTCTGAGGTCACAAGCAAACTTTATCACAGTGTCATCATTTAGTAGGTTTAACTGGTTTCTTTGTAATATTATGCAATAATTCCTATAGCATTTCAATAACCTCATATTTTAGCATCAAATAACGAGGAACAGAAAATAATCCATGTTCCATTGATTTGAAAGTTTTTTTTTAATGGATAATTTGACATTTGCCACAATCCTGCCAGCATCTGTGAGGAGTATCGGAACAAACACTTGTCAAAACCAAGTCTATGACCTTCAGATACTTTATATTTTCACATTAGCACCAAGTTGTTGAGCTAAGCGCTAATGGCTTATTACTGAGCCAATGTGAAAACATATTGGCCCCCTTAACAGCTGGGAGCAACTGGGAAAGATAACAGTTAGACAAAATATACACTTCAGGTGTGTGAGCGGTGCACATATAAACTAGAGGTCTGCATGGGCTTTAAACTGAAGCCCGAACCCGACCCGTACCCGAGATCGTCTGACCCAGCCCGACCCAACCCAAGCGGCACAGTTCAATTTAGAGCCCGAACCCGAAAAAAAAATTTTTATTTTTATTTTTCACGTACGAATACCAATTTAAAAAAATCTGTCTTTCACACATGGCAGGCAACGGTCAATAAACAAATACATGTAAAGAAACAGAATCATTAAGGCTCGTTGTCAACATATATAAAGTATTTCGGGACCCGTCGGCTCGGGTCGGGTAGACCTCTATAGACACGCTGTTATTACAGCGGTGAGACCGCACTGATATGTCGTGGCTTAATTGGCTAAAATTACTTAATGTTAAACTGAACAAGACTTCAAACCCTGAAATGAAAAACTTCTCAAGGGAGCAGCACTGGCCTGATAGTTAAGATAGTTTCAGACTGCTGGGTCTGATGGCAGCCGGGTTACGTGTCGTTTGTCTGCTGTACATGAGACCCTACAGTGGTGGCGTTAAGACCACGGGGTTCCCACGAGGGAAAACCCTTCGCATACGCAGGTCACGTGCTCTTGCCCATGTGCCTGCGAATGGGACTGAACTTGGTTCTTACTAGTTCCGTCGTGCTGAGAGCTCGCCTGTCCCACGCATATGCTAGTGACGGATGCATCTTTCACCGGTTGGGAGCGTCATGAGGTGCTGCTCGCCGGGCCTCGTGGAGCTGCCGCCATCTCACGTGGCGATATCAATGCTTCGCAATGTCCCCTCTGGTTTTCTCTGACTCATCCAGCTCCACTAGGGCTTGGATGGCATGGTACTGACGTGGCTGAGGCTTTGTCTGTACACCTTTCCCCCGATTGTTCTTCTCCCGGGAGTTCTGAGTTCTATGGTTCTCGGACCTGATTTCTCTCCTCAACGGCGCTCTATGGGAGATTCCTGTCAGGAGCTGTGTATGTGGCCTCTAGGATGCACAACGCAAGACGCTTCCGGTCTCTCAACCGAGGTTGTTGAGACCATCCTCCATCCAGAGCTCCCTCTATGAGGAAACTGTACTTGGTGCGGAGCCAGCTAACTGCCCATTTGGTACAGTTCTGGAGTTTCTGCAGGCCTGTTTATCTGCAGGGTTGACCCACTCCATCCTAGAGGGCTTCGTGGCGGCCATTTCGGCCTACCTCGCCTCTCTCGGTGGCCATTCAGTGGGAAGATACCCTCTTCTTACACGTTTCCTCCGCATTGCGCTGAGGCCGAGGCCTCCGGCCAGAAAAGCTTATGCTAATTGGTGGATCTGGATGCTATTCCTTAGCCTTGAGCCCTCTGACCTCCCCTCTCCTTCGGGGGTCAAAGCTCACTCCTCCAGAAGTTATATAATTTTATTTGAATTATGCGGAGAGAGTGTGGAGAGGAGAGATTGAAAGTTTGCATGTCGTGAACCTGCGACGGCATCTTTCTCTACAGCATGAGGCTTCGTTACTACTTCAAAAACACTTATTTTACCCCCTCTTCAGAAAAATATAAAGTTGGCGAGGTAGGTAGCTAGCCCAGTTCGAGCTATTTAGTTATAAAATTCCCGTGCTATTTGTCGTTGTCGGTGGACTATGTGTTGTGCATGCGTCTACAAAGCAGCGTACCTACTGCATATACAGTGGTGGAAAGTGTTGACCCACTCCTGATTTTTTTTTTTTGCATTTTTGTCACACTTTAATGTTTTAGATCATCAAACAAATTTAAATATTATTGAAAGATAACACAAGTAAACACAGCATGCATTTTTTAAATGAAGGTTTTTATTAAGGGAAAGCAAAATCCAAAACTGCATGGCCCTGTTTGAAGAAGTGTTTGCCCCCCTGTTAACACTGTGGTTTATCACACCTGAGTTAAATTTATCTAGCCACACCCAGGCCTGATTACTACCACACCTGTTCGCAATCAAGAAATCACTTAAATAGGACCTGCCTGACAAAGTAAAGTAGACCAAAAGATCCTCAAAAGCAAGACCATGCCGAGATCCAAAGAAATTCAGAACAGATGAGAAACAAAGTAGTTGACATGTATCAGTCTGGAAAGGTTTATGAAGCCATTTTTAAGGCTTTGGGACTCCAGCGAACCAAAGTGAGAGTCATTATTCACAAATGGCAAAAACATGTAACAGTGGAGAACCTTCCCAGGAGTGCCTGGCCGACCAAAATTACCCCAAGAGCACAGCAACGACTCATCCAAGAGGTCATAAAAGACCCCACAACAACATCCAAAGTACTGCAGGCCTCACTTGCCTCAATTATGGTCAGTGTTCATGATTCAGCAATAAGAAAGAGACTGGTCAAAAATGGTCTGCATGGCAGAGTTCGAAGACAAAAACCGCTGCTGAGCAAAAATAACAAAGGCTCATCTCAGTTTTGCCAGAAAACATCTTGATCATCCCCAAGACGTTTGGGAATATACTCTGTGGACTGACGAGACAAAAGTTGAACTTTTTTTGGAAGGTGTGTGTCCCATTACGTCTTGATTAAAAGTAACACTGCATTTCAGAAAAAACATCATACCAACAGTAAAATATGGTGTTGGTAGTGTGATGGTCTGGGGCTGCTATGCAGCTTCAGGACCTGGACAACTTGCTATAATTAACGGAACCATGAATTCTGCACTCTATAAGAAAATCCTGAAGGAAAATGTCTGGCCATCTGTTCGTGACCTCAAGCTTAAGCGAACTTGGGTTCTGACATCAGCCACTGATTCCAAAACCCATCAAGTCACCTCTGTGAAGGCGAGGGCAATCTGAAGGTGTGAAGACTGTTGGAGTGGTCAAGTCAAAGTCCGGACTTAAATCCGGTTGAGATGCTGTGGCATGACCTTTAAAAGGCGGTTCATGCTCAAACCCTACAATGTGGCTGAATTACAACAATTCTACATAGATGAATGGACCAAAATTCCTCCACAGCGCTGAAACAGACTCATTGCAAGTTATCGCAAAAGCTTGATTGCAGTTGTTTCTGCTAAGGGTGGGAGGGTGGCCCAACCAGTTTTTATTAGGTTTGGGGCAAACACTTTTCAGCACAGTGCCCTGCAGTTTTGGATTTGTGTTTCCCTTAATACAAAAACCTTCAGTTTAAAAACCATGTATGTTTTCACCTTGTGGTGCCTTTTACGAAATTTAATGTGGTTGGATGATCTGTAACATTAAGTGGGACAACATGCAAAAAAGAATCAGAAGGGGGGTGCCAACACTTTTTTCACCCGCGTAGTTGTATAGTTTAAGCTATCACCCGAGCCCGCCCAACCCGCAGCTTTCATTAAACAGTAGTATTTCGTAGTAGTATTTTATAAGTTTTGGGACCCGTCGGGCTCGGGTCGGGTAGACCTCTAATAGAAACGCTTTATTACAGCGCGTGAGTACCGCACTGAGATGTCTTGGTCTTAAATGGCTTAAAATTACTTTAATATTTAAACTGACAAGACTTAAAACACGAGAATGAAAAGCTTTCTCGAGGAAGCAGCACTGGCCTGATCGTTAATATAGTTTTGGGGGGCTAAGGTGACAGATAAGGGGGCTGAAACCCACCTAAAAAAGGTTTAGAACCGCCCCTGGTATAGCGTGCTTAATTATACTGAATCATACATCTCCTAACAGTTTACCGTCAATGTGATGGCTTAACCTGTTTCTGGTACCACATAGACCACTCCCCCCCCCCCCGTGGGGGGTTGGATTTCCGACACGTCAATCTAAATCATTTTACCTTCATAAGCGTGACCAGGTTGCCAGGTTTCGCACAACCCGCCTACTTGGCTACCAAAAGCTCCCAAACGACAAAACGCGGCCATGCGGGAAAACCGCGACTTGGCCCACTGAGCGTGACTATATTACCGATCAACTCTGCCTCTCACGTCGATAGCATTGGAGTCAGATTGCCCCCTAGTGGAGGCTAAAGATTTGTTAACTCGTATTTCATAAATTCTCACAGAACTCTCTGATTAGACGATGCTCGCCGCCCCCAGTTGAAAACCCCTGACTAGCGGATGGGTTTGAGACGGCTTCGCCTTTCTCCTCCTGCACTCTCCTAATCAGAGCTCTCTCTCGATTTCCGAAGTCCGCCGCGGTTTCTTTCTCCCCCTCTGAGTGGAAGGCTCGCTGCTGCGCTATTTTTCTCAGAGTAGATTGATTTGTTTGTGTGCAAAGTGTCTCGCGCGCGTTCCGCCGAGGCATGCGTGTATTACATGCATTTTCAGTTTTTGATGTTAATCTAAACACACACACATCCCCGTGTTTCTCTTTGGTTTTGTTTGCGCATTTAATTCTGAGGAATAAAGAAAGTTTTATCTGCAGATGAGAAGTTAGAATATGTCCATTTTCCGATTTTTGATATAAGCCATCTCCCCGACCATTTTCATCGGCTGGGTTGCTTTGGCTGCATTTATTCTGAGGAATAAAATTAAGTATTGTTCCTGACTATAGAAGTTATAATACGGGCTCTTGGGATAAAATGTCTTGATAAGATGCACATGTATGTCCTCTCTTCCTCTGAGAGGTTGGGCGGTGCAGCAGGCCTGCTTGGCAGACCATCCCCAACCTACTGTGTTCCGGCCCTTCATTCAGGAGGCCTCTCTTCTTGTACTCCGCAGAGTCTAGAGTCAGAATGGTGCTCACAGGCCGAAGGCTTCTAGCGGAAGGCTGTTCTGCGGACCGTCATTCTCGCTGGATAGTCTCCGTCTAAAACGTCCTGATGCCTAAGGCTTATAGGACTTCTGAGGGCCAGCTCCCTCTGTGGAAGAGCGGTGTACACCGCATTACATGTTGCCCGTCTCTCCTCAGTGCCCTCAGGAGATCCGTCTGCCAACCCTCCGGTGTGCCAGGGCGCAGCGGGCCTCCGGGTTACCTTCTCTCAGTTACCGCCCGGAAAACGTACGGTGGCTATAGGCTGGCAATCCTCCACGGAGTCCTCTAGAGCAGCTAGTACGGCTGTCCCCTGCCGGTTCGCCGCTTCAGGGCACCGTGCTAGCCGCTCTAAGTGCACCAGAGGTCTGTCTCGTGAGACTGGTTCCCTTAGTATGTAACATGGCGGTGTGGGAGCCCCTGCCAAGCGTGCCTCCTTGGGTCCTGCCCTGAGCAAGCTCTGGTTCTACCAGTCGAGTTTTCCTAGCAGATGGCGCGGGTCTGAGGACCGTCATTTTTAGAGAAAGGATTGAGGGTGTCCGCATCCTATTTTACCTCTGTGTCTTTGAAGAACCGCTCAGTCAGGGGACTGAAGTTCAGCACGCTCGCACTCAAACAGGTCGTGTCTCAGATCAGGTCCGAGGACTGGTTCGTCACGATCAATCTAAAATACGCATATTTCCATATCTCCATCCTTTCTCATCACAGGAATTTCCTGAGGTTTGTTTTTGGGGGCAAAAGCCTACCAATACCAGTTTCTTCCTTTGGCCTTGCACTCTCACCACCCCCAATTTCAGATGTCGTTTTTGCTCACATGAAATAAGCTGGGTTGAGACTTAACGGCAGAAAAGTGTGCTTTCCCTCCTCCAGTAAGAGAAAACCCCTTTATCTGGGCATGGTGTTGGGTTTATCGACCACGATGTAGGCACATATGTCTCCTGCTCGGATCGAGTCGATCCTCGTCGCATGAGTGAGAGAAGGCCGGTCACTCACTGTAAAGCAGTTCCAGACTGCTGGGTCTGATGGCAGTCGCGTCCAACGTGGTTAGTTTTGGCCTGCTGTACATGAGACCCTACAGTGGTGTCTTAAGACCAAGGGGTTCTTCCCCGAGGAACCCCTTTGCGCTTTGCATCTCAAGGGTCACGTGGCAGTGCCCACGTGCCTAACATTTAGTAAAACCTTGTTCTATCTCAGGGCCTCATGCTGGATCTCCTGGTCCACCGCATATGCCTAGTGACGATGCATCTTTCACAGTTGGGAGGCGTTCATGAGTGGCTGCTCCCCGGCCTGGAACGGCCGCCATCTCCGTGGGTATAAGTTGCTGGAGATGCTTGCCGTGTTTGCTAGCTTTGAACACTTCCTCCAAGGCCTAAGAGATCGCTATGTTGGGTGCGCCCCGACAACAACCGCAGGGTCTTTTTATATATGTGGGGGCAGACTCCTGTCGGGCGGGTCCGCGTCCACGGACTAGCCTACGACCCGTAGGGTTACAACTTGAAGAGTCGGTGCCATGCTCAGGTGACTTGTTTTGTGACTCAATGAATCTCACGGTCCCCTCTGGTTCATCATCGTGCGACGCATCCATCCCACTTGGGCTGGATGCCATGGTTACAGACGGGGCGAGGCTTCGTCTGTACCCTGTCCCCTTTGTTCTGCTCCCGGAGTTTTCTGAGTTTCTATGGTTCTCGGACCTGATTTCTCTTCTCGACGGCGCTCCCTGGAGATTCCCACCCGGAGCTGTGGAAGTGGCCTCTGAGGATGCACAACTCATAGTTTCTGGTCTCTCAACCGAGGTTGTTGAGACCATCCTCCATCCAGAGCTCCCTCTATGAGGAAACTGTACTTGGTGCGGAGCCAGCTAACTGCCCATTTGGTACAGTTCTGGAGTTCCTGCAAGCCTGTTTATCCACAAGGTTGACCCACTCCACCCTAAAAGTCTACGTGGCGGCCATTGCGGCCTACCACGCCCCTCTCGGTTGCCATTCAGTGGGAAGACACCCTCTTCTTACACGTTTCCTCCGCAGTGCGCTGAGGCCGAGGCCTCCGGCCAGAGAAGCTTATGCTAAGTTTTGGATCAGGATGCTGTTCCGTAGCCTTGAGCCCTCTGACCTCCCCTCTCCTTCGGGGGTCAAAGCTCACTCCTCCAGAAGTTGGCATTCAGGACGGTGGACCCCACCTACTTTAGCCATTCCTGGCTCCCTTTTTTTTTCGCTCACCTTATTGAACCAACCCATGCAGGGAGTAGTATGGCGCAGTTGGTATTCTCGTTCCCAAAGCGAATCTCGACGCAGCTCGAGTTCCTGAAGGGGAATGTCTCCAGGTTACGCATGTAACCATGGTTCCCCGAAGGGAACGAGATGCTGCGTCTCAGGGCCATACTTCCGGCATTCCTGCCAGCGCGTGCTTCACTCCTAGAAGCTGACGCCGGTTTCACTGAACGTGCTTTTATGCTTCCTGGTCGCTACGTCACCCCGCCTGTGACGTCTCGCCCATCCATTGGACTGATTACACATGTGATTCAGATCGTGGTCATGCTGGATGCGTTCCCGTAGCATTTCGACGCAGCGTCTCGTTCCCTTCGGGGAACCATTGTTACATGCGTAACCTGGAGATGTTTTTGCATGTTAAGGTGAACGACATCAACTCATATGTGAGCAACTCCCTGTGGTCGAGCCCTTGAGTAATGTCTGCTGCTTAGGTGGGGTTATACTGGACTCTTATTTAGCTCATTACATAACCAGCACTTGACCCATTTAATGCGGCTTTGCATTTTAAGCCATTTGACCACATGTCCTGAATTCATAAATCATCCCCATCCACCCGCCACTCTGGCAGCTCCTCCTTCTGTATACAGCAAATCAAAACAGCACTCTGTGTTTTGAGTCACAGGAAGTTAAATTTAATATTTTACTACACTGTTTATAGAGAGTTTACACAATATTTGTAGAATTTATTACAATGGTAGAATATTTACCTTCTTGTATTTAGTTTCACAGAACAGCTTCAAAAAGCCATTATTTCTGTTTTAGACAGAGCATAATGGCCTGACGTTTAATTTATGCCAAACTGTAAAAAAAATTGTGTGTATATACATACCATATCAGAATATTAGAATGATTTCTGAAGGATGATGTGAAACTGAGGACTGGAGTAATGGCGGCTGAAAATTATACTAAGAATCAAAATTAAAGTATATTAAAATAGAAACAGTTATTTTTAAATTGTAATAAAATTTCACAGTATTACAGTTTTGTGCATTTGAATAAAATATAGGATTGATCTCTTACGAGACTATAATAATATAATATTATAACTATTTTGTATACACACTTTTCTGTTTTCTATTGTTCTATTTCTTTGTTATCCTTTTAAAAACAAAACTTGTGTTTTATCACACCCAAAATGTGCTATAGAAACAAACGTCGCTAGGTTTACTATGTAACCATGGTTGTCCCCCGCGCGAACGAGACGCTGCGTTTCGAGATTCGCTTTGGTAACGCCCTTCGCGTTTCTGAGCACGTTGTCACATCCGTCCAATGGAGCCCGAGACGTCACAGCGGTGACGTAAGCACCAGAAAGCAAAAGCGCATCGCTGTGTGCCCACCCGCTTCGAGAAGTAGCGCCGGCAGGGATGCAGAGTAGGGGCAAAGACGCAGCGGTCTCTTCCCTCGGGAACCATGGTACATTGTACCTAGGCACGCTCCCCTCGTAACTCGGGCCCCCCTTGGCGGTTTTCGAGATTTGCTTTGGGAACGAGAATACCAACTGCTCCATACTACCAAGTCCCTGCCTGTTTGTGTATCTTATGAGCACATCACGAAAAGAGAACTTGGAAACCTGTGGTAGATGCCATGTCTAGGTTGTAAAAACGGACAAAAAGTGTGCGGAGAGGACCAGCCCACCACAGCACAAATGTCCTGCAAGGCCACACCCAAGCTGAAAGCCTTGGAGGCCGCCATACTCCTGGTCGAGTGCGCTCTGACCCCCATAGGTGACGGGAGGCCAGAGGACTTGTAGGCTAGTGAGATGGCCTCGACCATCCACCTACTCATAGTCTGCTTGGTCGTCGGAGATCTTTTCTTTGGCGGACCAAAGCAAACAAACCGCTGATCTGCCTTATGTGACGGGACAGCTCTGTGTGCGTAAGCGTCCAGTGCTCGGACTGGACAGAGCAGATTAAGCCTTTCTTGGCTTACTTCCTGGAATGGAGGAGGACAGATTGCCTGAAGTACTATGGGCCCTGGTGTAGAAGTGGGCACCTTAGGGACATACCCGGCCCTCGGGTAAAGGAATGCCCTAACCATGCCTGGAGCGAACTCCAGGCACGAAACCGAGAGTGCCTGAAGATCCCCGATCCTTTTTTAGTGAGGAAATAACGAGGAGAAAGATGGTCTTGAGCCTGAACAACTTGACCGAACTTCTTCTATGGGTTCAAAAGGGGCATTGCATAAGCCCTCGACCACACCAGGTCCCATGGAACCTTGGTGCGCTGTACCGCCCTCAGCCTCAGGGTGCCACAGGAAACGATGGCAGTGGTGTCTTTCAATTATTGACCACCCAAAGGGCATGTCAGCGCGAGGCCGCCACGTATACCTCAGCGTGGAGGAGATAACCCTTGCGGAGAATTCGCTCCTGCAGAAACTCCAGACTGTACATGGCAGTTGACTGGGTCTGCAGTGGTTCGTCTGTCCGCCACCTGAACGAAAAGTTTCCCACCTTTTTTGTTCAAGGCATACTGTTTCCTCTAGTGGCGGGAGCTCTGGACGAGTAATTCTTAACACCTCGTTGATGAACCATCTAGGATCTGATGCCCTCCTCATGGGCAGCCCACCGCTTCATAACTCCGGGCGGAGGTGAAGATGCGCCCCCCGCCTTTAGATAGTGGGGGTCCTCCCTTTATAAGGAATCTCCAGTGGAGAGCCGTTGAGGAGGGACACCAGGTCCGAGAACCAGCTTGTACAAGGGGTGCGAATGCAGACCCCCCTGCCGATTGATGTAGGAGACCACCGATGTGTTGTCTGTGTGGACAAGCACATGATTTCCCCTTAGGTCTGGAAGGAATTGTGTCAGAGCTTGAAACACGGCCAGCATTTCCAGGCAGTCGATGTGCCAAAATGGCCTGATGATGGCCTTCCCACAGACCCTGGACAGAGCGGCCACTCATGACCGCCCCCCAGCCCATGAGAGAGGCATCCGTCATTAGCATTACTCGACAACAAGGAGCCCCTAACGTCGGGCCTTTGCACCAGGAACCAACGTTTCTTCCACATGTCTAAGTCACGTAAGCATCGCCGCGTGACCTTGGTCATGCAAAGCGGATTCCCCCTCAGGAAAATCCTTTGGTTCTGAGCCACCACTGGAAGGGTCTCATGTACAGCAGGCCAAATGTATCACGTTGAAAAAAAAAACCGCCGCTCCCACGGCCCAACATCCTCAGAAACTGTTTGACAGTGAGTGACTGGCCTTCTCTTATTCTCGTGACTGTCGTGAGGATTGACTCTATTCGAGCAGGAGACAGACGTGCCTGCATCGAGTTGAGTCCCACACCACGCCTAAATAAGTGGTTCTCTGTCGTGGAGAAAGAACACTCTTCTTGGCGTTTAGTCTTAACCCCAGCTCTCTCGTATGGGCGGGGACGTCATCTCGATGCCGAGCCGCCATCTGCCCCGATTGAGCTAGTATTAACCAATCGACTGCCCTGGAGTCACAGTGGAGCCAGAGCAGAAGCATCCACACACTTCGTGAAAGTGCTGGGTGAGAGTGACAGGCCGAAGGGAAAAACTCTATATTGGTATGCTTCGCCCCCGAAGCAAACCTCAGGAACTTCCAGTGTAGAGGGAGGATGGAAACATGGAAATAAGCTCTGAGATCCTGTGTTAACCACTGATTAGAGTATACTATCTTGCTTGATAGTGAGCTCTTAACCGAAGCGTGGATAGCGACGGTTCAGAGACTTAGATCTAAGATCAGACGCAATCACCCCCCATCCTTCTTCGGACCGTCTGCATAAGGGCTGTAGAATCTCTTGTTTCCATTACCAGAGCCTGCTCGGAGGCCCACTAGTTTGGGTATGACCCCGTTAAACGGGTGCCCCTGAGCAGGTCAGCCTTGTATGCTTGTAACACCGCCATGGTGTTCAAACATGCGCCAGCCTGACCTGCCGTCGTATAAGCTTTCATAACCAGACTCGATGTAAGCCTAACGGTCCTGGTGGGAAGCTTCGGGGCCTTCAAGGACGATGCTGAGGATGGGGAGAGATAGCCTGCAAGCATGTGCTCCCCCACTGGCATCGCCCCATATACCTTATCATTAAGCCCTATGATGTTCTTTTGAATAATTCGAGAATGTGGGGCTGTAATACGGGATGAGTACGGTTTCTGTCACGATCTTGACACCTCAGCATGGAGATCGGGGAAAACGGAAGACCCCGTCGTGAAGGCTGTGATCTGGATTCAGCACATGCTCGTCTAATTATTTTTAGGACGAGCGTCCTGTTCTTAGGCTGGCCAAACGATATTTTATTTTGGTGAGTGCACGAAACACAACCCATAATCACGAATCACACCTCATACGCGAGGGAATGTGGTGGATCTCGACACTGCTGCTCATCACATCCCCCTCCTCGTGATGAAGATAGATGAAGCGTCTGGCTCTCTCTCTCTGGGGGGGGGCTTCCGAACCGTGAGAGAGAGAGCCGCGGATCTAGCGGGTGATGACCGAGAAAGGACTAGCCTGTCTCGGATCCCTCCCTCTGCTAATCCAGCATGTCCCCCCATCGTACACAGTCTGCGCTGTGCCTCGGCACAGCGTGACCGCTTCCGCGTGGATCGCGACCTGGCGCTCTCTCAACGCAGCCCGGCGAGAGCGAGCATACGCAGACGAGAGCTCGCAGGGATGAACATCAGCTGCTCGAAAGCTGACGCGTGCATGCTTCGCTCCGAAACAACAAACGTCACACAAATCGTGTGTATCCCCTCGCCCCAGATACTGGGCAGGGAGAAACCAGCTTTTGTACTGGCGTTCGCTCACCATATAGACTTTCTCATTGTTGTTTATATATACGTATATGATTGCTTGTGGCGTCAGCAACATAAATAGAGCAGACACCTACACAGAGCGTTACTTTCAGAGCAAAGCGTTGTGCGCCCTGCCAGATTGCGCTTTTACTGCTTCTGTGCGTACGCGACCTGCTTCGTGACGTCTCCTGCTCCATTGGACGGACTTTTACGTGCTTCCAGGAACCTGTCCGCCACTGGGTGCGTTCCCCAAAGCCTCCTCGACGCAGCTCGAGTTCCTGAAGGGGAAACATGTTAAACTTGTATGTTAAAGCCTCTATGTAATGAACAGGTTGCACAAGGTTAGTTGGAAAGAACGTCACCGTCGGTATACACTAATATCCGTCCCATATTTTGTTGCTGTTCCGGCTGCCTTTGATCCTGCCTAAGAGACTGGGGCGCTCCCATCCGGGCTTCTCTCTCTCTCTCTCTCTCTCTCTCGCTCTCGCTCTCGTCGCTTGGGTATTCCACTGGCAAGGTCCGTAGACCTGATGGAACGCAATATAAGATCCTTAGGCCAGGAGAAACGGCCGTCCAGAATCTGTTAAGGGAAATTAAATCAATTGAGGAAGTTGCTATTTTTCTGGGCCCAACGTGAGTTATTGGACCAAGACAGGGGGTGTATATTTTTGTTCGGATGGAGAAGGGAGTTGAAACGAGTGAATATTGCTGAAAGAGCGCCGCTCGCATTCAGGCCCAGACAAAAGCTGGAAATGAAATAACTTCCTTTCCTCAGGAAAACACTGCAGCTCCTGACAGAATAATAGCATTGCAGGAGAAGGGAGAGGGGGCCGACAACGCTCGCTCACAAACACAGGAAACCGTCCGGCTGCCTGCTCAAGCTGTTAAAAGCGCACGGAGCACACTGACACACACACACACACACTGACACATGGCACAGTGACAGTAAGAGGAGCCAGCTGAAAGTCCTTGGAATGGCAGGACATTTACCTTTAAGTCAATGATAAACAATTCATCTCTGACCTTCATAAATATTCACAGCCCTCACTGGACCAACTCAAATATCTGTCCATTTGCCACTATCTAATATAAATCTCTCTTTTACTGTACAATTTATTTTCGAGAGACAGCTTGTACTCTTGATAGAAGAATAGACACTTCATAAAAGACAAAGCTATACAAGTTAAACAATATAATACAATACAATACAATACAATATAATGTAATAAAATATAATCTGATTTTTTAGCCCTTTGCGTAATTTGGGTTTCTGTGTTTGCTCCACTTCGAGAGACAGATTATATTTTGGCATTTCATTGTCGTGGACCTTTTTTCTTCAAACTTCGTGACCTCAACTGGGGCCTAGACCTCCTCAGTCAGGTCCCTATTAGGCAAATAAGGTCTGATAAATCTTTGGCACATCTTTAATGAGGACTCCTGAGCCGAGTGATGTTAATTAAGAGAGGTTAACCAAGATGTGAGTCGTTCTCTCCTCTCATATTTCACCCAGCTAATTTATCCTCATTGCCCTGGCCTTGGTGATGTAATGCATTTATCTGGGCAAGAACACACCCTGTTCATCTTGACTCCAGTGAGAGAAACCTCTTTCTTTTACTTCTTTTGTGTACAGCATAAAATGTTTAAAGGGACAAAAGTGTAAAATTATTGAGATATTACAAACTGAGATATTTCAGTCATTATTTTTTTGAATTTGTCCAACTACATTAAGATTTTTTAGACTTTGAATTTTTTACTATTTTTCTTCACAAAATGTTACACTTTTTTATCCACTAGACTTTATTAAAAAACATTTCCCCCTAAATTTTCTAAACACCGATATCCACCTTTGTGTCATTTGCATATGAATGTGAGTTTACAAACAAGATCAAGAGGCAGATTTTTCAAGCGTAAGAAGAAATACAGCTTTAATTATGAGTGAATGGGTTTGAGGTATCCATCTTCTGTGTGTGCATCAGTGTGAGTCATGCAAGTGTTTGAATGTGCTGCGGTTTCTTTCAACATAGTCTTTAAAAGCTATTTTCAATCAAGCAAATGATTCCTCACTTGCAATATGTTAATGCAGGTCTGATTTATCAGTGTAGTAAAAGTTAATTACCATATGTTTGTGACTCCTGTAAAATGATGTATTTAATGTTTATAAGTGGGATTATGAAAATGTCCTGACTGCTGATTACAGGAGACTCGATTCCTGAGACTACAGCTAATTATGTCTTTACATCATATATTTTAGTTGTGAACTGGACAAGGTTAAAACTTAGCATACATTATATTAAAGAAGGTAATTCCTTTTTGCTTTTGTAAAGCTGAAATAGTGACTAAATGCTATATTTTTTTTAATGTGAAAGTAGTTCACTGCCAAAAGTCATTTAGTGAAACATTCAGGCCTTTAATCTTCCTCAAATGTTTCGGTGTGAGAAGGGCCCTGATGGATAATTTTAGCTCTGCTATCTAACTAACTTGCCTGTTTGTTCTTTTGGGTGGGTTTTAGCTGGGAGTTTTAATTGCAGCTCTGTTTATGGACGCAAAGGTTGATTCTTGACCTGTGTGGGTTATCGTCTTCGCATAGTCGGTTTCCCCCCGTTCCAGCGAATCAATTGTCTGGTAATCTTCCACCTCAGCCTTCAATTGTGAGAAAACGTATCCATTACAATATACTCAGTTTAATCACTTGACCCAATGCTGCTCTCTCTCTCATAAGAAGAAAGGAAAGGTTAGGAGACAGAGAGGCCGTTCTAAAATGAAGGAAGGTTGACACATTTTTCTCTGTAATCTACTTGTCTTACATTGTTGTCTCCAGAGCCTGTGAGAACAACATGCAGTTATAAAGTATGAATGCTATTTTAATGTGTGAAAAACATTAGTTTTGTGTGGCATCTAGTATGGGAAACCTTTTGACCCCCTTATTGTATTAGCACTGCTTTTAGAGCATTACAAGTTAATGATCATAATACTAAATAAATGCAGGATTTTTTCACAAATACACCATATGCAGACTCCACGCAGCTGCTCTGTTATCGCAAGAATATTTGTTGTATTTATTGTAGAGCGCTGAATATCACTGTATCAGTTGTACGACAGAATGTGGTTTGCAGTGCAGTATCAGGTATCACGGCCTGTCCTGTGAAACCTAAGCCTCATACAGTGGACACACTGTGCTTCAGAGCAACCAAAGCACTAGAGCAGCTCTGGCGCTTTTGTGTCCCACAAATTGCTGTGGTTCCATCCACTTGTGCATTTGTAGGCGGTTCAGTCCCTGCGCTCCAATCCGACGTGCGTATGAACGATCCAAACTTTCAGCAGCATGTCCATTATTTTGATTTGCTGACCTTTATTTATTCACTTTTTTATTGTTCATATGTAAATTTTTAGCTTGAGTTTCTTACTGACTCAAATTGAATTCAATGAATTGATCCATGAATTGAGGCTTTTTTTTATAGTGTTGCATGCATCTAGAAGAAGCACCTATATTACAAATGCATGCCAAACAGTACTTACTAATGTATTTCTGAAGACATACTGTATAATTACATTATTTAAATTGTCAGTTGTTAACAATTCTGTTATTTCTAGATAACAATAGCATTCTTGCTTTATCTTTCCTTTAGATTTATTGAAACGTGGAACTATATGTAACTACATTGCTACTTATGGCAATGAATGTGCTAATTTACTGTTACATTTTCAGCTGCCTGAGACTCTCTCTCCTCCAGAATGGAAGTGTATTTCCCTTTTCAATGTGGCATGAGTGTATATATTTTAAGGTAATATAAGTGTAACTATATTGTAGAGCAAATCGACCCAAATTCAACACCTATTTATTGGGTATATCATTTTAATTGTAATATGTTGTCCACCCTAAATCCAAGTGTGTCAGTGGAATAACTGTATTTCTGTTATAATGCATTTTCATTAATCAGTAGTATTTTGTAAATCTGAAAGAACTGTAAAGTATTATTTTCAGCAGTCTTCATCGTCACATAATCCTTCAGAAATCATAATAATAGGAAGCATTTATATATCAATATATCAATATTAAAAACATTTGTGTTGGTTAATATTTTTTTGTGAATACCATGATACTTTTTTTTCAGAATTCTTTGAAGATAATAAAGTTCTTAAGATCAGTATTTACTTGAAATATATATTTTTGTAACAATGTAAACATATTTACTGTCATCTTTGATTAATTGATCCTTGCTGAATTAATTTCTTTAAAAACATGTACAGTTGACGTGTTACTTTGCTTTACATTTGATAAGAGTGATAACTTGACTTAATATGTATCCCTAACACTGCTGAAGCCAATTAGATCTTTATTCAAAGCTGAGCATCTATGCCATGTGGTGTTTCTTCTCTCAACCTTTGCGTCCAATCCTTTCGCCTGTTTGCATCTCGTAGGCGACAGAATGATGAGGCGTAAACTTGGTTAAGAGGATCACTGAAAGCTTAAAGTGATCTGTAAACTGAGGGATGCAAAGGTTCAGGCTTTGGTCAAGCCTTGCATATTTAATTTCCCCTCTAAGAAAGTATGTGAATACATTATGTTGCCATTCACTAACAAAAATCAAGATACATGTACGTGAAGTTATTAGGTACTTAACTGTTAGTCAGCCATATGGAAATTAGTATAGCCATATATTCATACATAATATAATCTACAATTAAATAGAAAAATATTATAGTTAGTTTAAATTATAATATACACACCATTTTTGTTTATTATTATACCATAACACAACACTGCAATGCAAAGATCTCATTAATCATGTCATATCCATTTTTAGAGCTCTACAAATATATCATACAACCTGTTTTGTATCAAATTAAGATTTTTTTTAAAAATATCAAATAAAAAAAGATTTCACTCTAGAAGACAACACAATTTCATAGAATTCATATATACACCATTAGACCATAGAATGATGTAACACACATGCAACGCGGCGTTCTTACTGTAAGACGTAGCTACCTATATTTGTTCAGTTCTGTGTTTTACTTTCGCTGCCATAATCTGGGATCAAATTTTAGACAACTGACTAGCTAATTGTATTCTCAAAAGAGCAATAGGTTTTTAAGCTTACTTAAGAGTTAGAGTAACTGTTACAATAACAGTGAGGTGTATGCAACTCCATTTGTTTTGATGTTCTGTGATGTTCAAAAAATATGTTGTCACAGGAAAACGTCTCTGACGAGCCTATTTCTATCTATGGTGCTGCTTCTTCTCCGGGTGCCACGCGTACCCCTAGAACGGTATTCAAGTGTGGGCCAGCGTTATGCGTTTGCCCACTTGTCTAAATTCCACAATAGCTGGAAGTGTGCATGTGATGCTTTGCCCACTTTTCTAAATCCGTAGGTAAGTGCTATACGGCATGACTTATTCTCTTCTGAGTGGGTTAAAAACCCGCGTTCCCGCCGTGTTGGCCACCATTCCCTTCCCTATCCTCTGGATACCTAACTTAAAGGGTGTTTGCTACTAAGGTTCTGTTGAGACAGTTCCTTCAGCACAAGCAAAGAGAAACGTGCGGTAGCCCCCATTGTTTCCCCTCCCTTATCATTAGTGGGGCGGCCGCCGCCTCCAACGGCACCCCCCCCCCCCCCCTTGAAGGTCAAGTTAATTTTTATTTTCTCTATAGCGCCAGATCACAACAGATGTCATTTAAAGTTACCTTTCCTATAGATCAGGTATATACCTTGTTCTTTTATTAAACAAAACTAAATAGCCTTATGTTATTTATATTATTTACACGACGGCGTGTCATTTCAGTCTCCAAGTTATGGTCGCGCTCTCTGTATCACGCACAAGGGAGCGTTCCGCCCAAAAATCATAAGGTTCTGGAAAATAAATTAGTTGTTTTTATATATTGTAAAACTTGTTTTAATGCTTTCAAATTAATTAGACATTCTAAAAGGGCCCTAACATGTTAATATTGTGTGAACTTTTATAAATTTGATGTTAAATAGTTTACGTTTCTGATTTTAATATTAGACCTGCTTTTTGATTAATAAAATTTAATTAAACCATTAAAAAGGAGTCCAGAAACCCCCCCCCCCCCCCCCCCCCCCCCCCCCCCGATACAAAACACACAGGTCCCGGGGAAACACTGCAAAGAAAACTAGCAGAAAGGTTATACACACAACCAGCAGTCTCGTTAGATACACATATTTATATATACATATATATAGACATGGATCGTACTCACCCACCATGGTTTCCGCATCGGAGCTCTGTCCGGAGAAGCCTTTAGACCGGACCATCAGTAAGGTGGTTACTTTGATTTAGCCATAGAACCAACCAAAACATCTTAGGTCCAGTAGGAGACTGTTATGCAGGAAGCTTTCACCTAACTTCGGTCAGGTGGAGAGATCGTGGTTACAGGGGAATTTAGGAAGGTAAAGATAAGGTATGATGATACCACCCCCTTAGAGAAAGGTGTATACCTAATTATTCTCTTAGCCGTACTACAGCGCTGACGCCTTGTTTGGATCACATCCCTTAGGTCTTGTGCCTACCGCCTTTTGACCCGCGATTCTTCCTACCCCTACTCGCGGGCGGGGGAGGAGCACGAGTCGTGACACTAGTCTTCTGAGCCAGTCTCTAATCCTCAAACCGAGACGGGCCAGGACCCCTGGGTTGTTCGGGCCCAGACCTGGACCTTCGTGGAATGAAGGATTTGAAGGCTGCTGAGCGCGCCTTCGCCTCCCTGAACTTCCCGACCACCGTCTCAACGGAGGTACCAAAAAAAGTTCAGAGGGCGAAACCAGAGCATCTAGAAGAAAGCCCCTCTCTTTCTTCCCAATATCTGCCAGGTTCACCCACAGATGTCCCTCCGTTGTACTACCTTCCCGCATAGGATCTGCCCATGGCAGAGGCAGCCTGCTTAGTAGCATGGAGAGCAAGATCTGTGGTGCGGCGCAGCTCAGATACCTGATTAGGAGAAAGGCCCTCGCCTTTATCCATTTCTTTCAGCAGGTCAGCCTGATATGCCTGGACAACCGCATCATGTGCAACGAAGCGACAGCCTGACCTGCTGCTGCGTATGCCCTGCCATTCAAGCGAGATGTAATCTGAAGGGGCTTGGATGGCAAGGAGGGAGTTTTGAGAGAAGATGTCTCACCCATAGAGAGATAGCTGGCTAGCGTCTCTTCTACAGGTGGCATTCTCTCATAGCCGTTTTCGCGCATCGCCTCGATGTTCGCATAACTCGTATGCTGAGACCGATATATGCGTGAGGAAAACAGCCTCTTCCATTCCTTCTCAGTCTTTATATGGAAAACAGGAAGAAAGGGAGGCTCACCTGAGCTGGAGGGTTATGGACAGAAAGATAACGTTCCTCGAGACGACCTCGCGACGCCACTTCCTTAGTCCGCTTTCATGGCAAGTCAAGTCTTGCCGTGGCGTGATCCATAACCTCTAAAAGCTCATCATACGCAGGGCAGGAGGATTGAGAAGGCTCAACCTCAGCTTCTTCGCTCTCCTCAGACATTTCCTGCTCTTCCTGAGCTGAACCCAGCATAGCACTGGCCCCTGGATCAGATGATGTTAAAGAAATAACATCGCTTCCCGGCTTCCTCATCCGCCCGCGTGCCGTGAGCACCGGAGGAAAGCCCCTCTTTAAACTCACAGCCAGGTCACCTGAGATTCCACCACAAGCTCTTCTCCTTCCGGCCTCAGCAGCAGCACGTCCTGAACTGCGGGTAGCAGTAGTTGTTGCCCCTCTTTACTCGAAAGAACGACAAACGAGAAACGGAGCTTTTTCATTGGAAAAAACTCACAATGCGCGCACATTTTCCCCTCGAGGACATCGCGTGTGTGCTCTTCGCCCAAACAAACAACACATAGATTGTGTGTCATCTGGTGTCAAATAGCGATGACACGGATGCACACACCTTCTAAATGCTGTGCTAGTGCTCGCCATAATAAATAGAGACAGCTCTTACTTTTTCCTTGGAATGCACGCTTCAAACAGAACAGTCAATGAAGACGAAGAAGAGAGTGATGTGCTCCCATTTGTGCTCCACATTTGTTGCTCCGCATTTGGTTGCTCCGCCTATTTATACTATAGTCGCAGCGGTAGTGATGTCATGGCTGTCGCTGGCCAACGTGTTGTTGGGTTTTTTTCAATGTATGCTTCAGACACGGGTCACAACGAGGCGTTCCCCATAGCGACCCCTAGAGGACGCAGTTCGAAGTTCCCATGAAAGGGAATCCAATCCAAGTATTGGATTTTTACTCCAAAGAATATTTCTAATTTCTCCTCCCAAAATGTAATATTTATAGGCTAGTTTTATTTCAGTGTAAGTGTGCCACATGGAAAGTACTGTTCATCCTCTATGGCTGAGACTTGATCTGTCTAATGAATAAATGTATATTTTATGCAAATCAGTCCTGCATTGAAGATTGATGATCTCAGCATATTCAGTGGTGCCGCTGAAAACCAATCAGACAACACGCTTTTAATAAGACACGCAGTGTTTTCCTTGAAGCCTAGGAAGGTGAAATACAGTTATATTGAACTGGCTTCAGGAGGAATGATTTAGCATCTAATAAATGAGGAACAAACAGCTAAAAGTGTCTCATGAAACCATTTGGTGCATGTTTTCACTGTATGTGTTACAATACCAGGTTAATTCATGGAAATTACTGTAAAATTACTGAATTACTTTGTAACTGCTATGTTAGAGCATCAAAAGATCTCTTGTGTTTAACATCCTATTAATTACTTATCTATCTATCTATCTATCTATCTATCTACATGTATATTTCATTTCACATTACAAAACGTCTCAGGTTACGTATGTAACCCTAGTTCCTCGAGGGAATGAGACGCTGCGTCGGAAACGCTAGGGGAACGCCCTTCAGCGTGACGGGCTCTGAACCTCGTGTGTAATCAGACCAATAGATGGGCGAGACGTCACGGCGGGTGACGTAATGACCAGGAAGCTATAAAAGCACGTGCGATGAGACCAGCGTCAGCTTCGAGATGAAAGCAGGCTGGCAGGGACGCCGAAGTAATGGCACCCCTCGACGCAGCGTCTCGTTCCCTCTAGGAACTAGGGTTACATACGTAACCTGAGACTTCCCTTCAGGAACTCGAGCTGCGTCGAACGCTATGGGAACGGACTACTGCCCCCCACCCAGACTTCTAAGTCCTCTTCCTAGTGTGGGAAGACTGCACAGCTAGGGCGAGAGAACAGAAGAGCCAGGATTGGTTCGCATGTCTATGTCATAGAACCTGACGAAGGTCAGGGGCGTGGACCATCCTGCGGCGTCGCAGATGTCCTGCATGGAGACACTTGCCAGGAAGGCCTCAGAGGCCGCCAAACTTCTAGTAGTGTGAGCCCTGACCCCAAGCTTCTGCTGGTCTGGATCGTACCGGAGGCCTCAGCCTCAGCGCACCATGGAGGAAACGTGTAACTAGGAGGTCTCTGTCCACTGACTGGCCACCAAGAGGGGCGTGGTAAGCAGCTAAGGCCGCCACGTATACCCTCAGAGTGTCGTGGGTCAACCCCTGTGGAGAAACGGCATGCACGAACTCCAGCCTGTCACCACCGTCCTTAACCTCCTGGGGTCTGAGGGTGTTTTGGGCCCTGGAGAAGTTTTTACATGTCCTGACATTTGTGCTTTTTTCAGTTGCTAATAAACATTAATGACTAAGTTTAGTAGCACCATAATCAGCACAAACTGTGCTACAATAATATGTGGGCAGCATGTACAGTATGTATGTGATTGTGTTTTTGAGAAAGCAATGTTTATGCGTGGTTAGTGAAAAACTAAATTTTTTAAGTCACTGAAATAAGGCCATAAAACAAATACAGAACATTTGATCACAATAATTTTGAGAACTGATCTTGAAGTCTAGATTTTTTGCTTCAGAATGATGTGAAAATCATATTGTTTACTCACTCACAGAAAACAATAAATTGATTTAAATTTTCTAAGACACTTTTTGTGTAAAAAAGGAATATGCGAGGGGGCGTGAATGGGCATGTATAATGATGATTCACACCTGAGAAGACAAGGCCCTGCATATGAGCTGTCAGTGTGTGCTGCGAGGGAATTTGTTACAAGAAAGAATGAGGAAAAGAACTGTATCTATTTTTTTTTTTGTAGTTTATTTAGAATATATATAATTATCACATCATTTTGGGAGTGTGTGCATCACATGGTCTTAGCTGTGGTCCAGGCTCTTGTGCGGGGCAGGAATCTCAGAGCCTGTGGAACATGTCAACGTCAGTCTCTGGTTTCCATGACCAAGTGGGCTGCTTATTTGCTTTGGCTCTCTTTGCAACAGGTTCTTTTGTTATTCTCACATCTGAAATAAAAATGCAAGCATGCTGTTTACACAAACTACTTATTATTATGATGTTCACTGATACTAGTATTAATTTATCTAAACAAAGAACACAATTAATACATAGCAAACATATTTTACCACAAAGTAATTAAATCAAATGAAAGTAACATCTGTACAATAGTGAATGCACACTTACTCTAAAATTCTGAATGGAGTTGAAAACTGAACGAGTGCCCCCTTACTGTGAGAGATGCAGGTGAAGGCAAGAGTGGTGTACTCCCCACAGTACCTTAGTATAGTATGCATACTTCATGAGAAGACAATGCCAATTCTTACATTTTAACATTATCAACCACAAATAATATTACCATATAGTTAGGCATAATAAAAGTACAATTACTAGACTGTGCACTTACTCATTATGATTTTCCAGCGAACTCAAAACTGAAGACGTGCGTGTGCCTTTCTTGTGCAAGATGCGGTAATGCAGCCACAGTCCTAAACGAAAATAAAAACAGTTTCAAACATTTCAGCTTCATTACTCCATAAGACACGGGTATAACACAATCAAAATATTTACACCAGAGCAGATATTCATGAACAGAAGCATGCTTTGCATGTAGGCCTATACAATCCAAAAACTATCATTATAATCATGTATGGCTATATTCGTGAACAGAGAATATCCTATCACAGTAAAGTTTTGACCACAGTAAAGTAATCATTCTTACTGACATTAGGCTAGTAACATTTATAACTCATATTACTTTTATATCATATTTCTGTCTGTTATAGAACATAAAAACATCCTGGCATCATGACATTTAGATGCTGTGAGTGAAACTTCATAATGTTTCACTTGATTATGCATTTAGTCAGGCATTATAGTTTGGAGAAAGTCTAACTAGTAAAATGTGTTCAAGTTATGTGAAAACTAATACAAGTAGGTTTTTAATAAAAAAGACTTACTCATGTTTTTTTTCCTGAGGTAATCCAAAGCTTCTTGAGGTGAATTCTGTCTTATTCCTCTCAGCGTGACGCGAACAGTAAAACTTGAGGTCTTGCTGGTTTGTTTGCTGTGATGTGGGCGTTTACACGCCGCGCGCTTCACGTGGATGATTATAATATCAATAGTGCTCAGCGCGTGGGTGTGGTCGCATTAGAGATAATGAAGGTGGATGTGAAAAACTGGACATCGCGTTGGTTTCATATGATTACTTTATCACAGAATATTTGCTTTCGTTAAGACTTGCTTAGTTTAAAAGTAGATATGTCAAGCTTTCTATAGATATATCTATCATGTCTCTTTGTTGAGTATTTGCTGTGTTACAGTTCATTTTAATGACGCGTTTTTAAATAAAGATCACGCAGACCAAGGCGGCAGACAGCACACCCTGTTTGTTTTCTTTATTTTATAAATGCACAAAGTTCTGTTGTTATTATGTGTGTATACAAATAAAAAACATTTACAGATTCGATTGATGTATTGATCTCATCTGTAAGATCAAAACTGAAAGTGTAATATAAGTTATTTTCGGTGTGATCAGGAGAAGATGCCTCAAAAAGCGTATCCGCGTTAGTCGACCTCATCGGGTTAACTGGGGGGGTTCAAGCTGGCGGTCTCCATACCAAGAAGTGAAAAGCTTCCACTTCAGGGTGTACAGTTTCCTCGTTGAGGGAGCTCTTGATTGGAGGATGGTCTCAACAACCTCGGTTGATAGACCAGAAGCTACGAGTTGTGCCCCCTCAGGGGCCACACCCACAACTTCCATAGCTCCGGGCGGGGGTGGATGATCATACCATCTGCCTGTGAGAGGAGATCTCTCCTGACTGGAATCTCCCATGGAGTGCCGTCGAGGAGAGAAATCAGGTCCGAAAACCACACTCGCCCGGGCCAGAAACGAGCTCTCCACCGTCCCGGCGCACATGGAGCTCTCCAGAACTCTCGGGAGCAGAGCGATCGGGGGAAAAGCTTACAGCCGAAGCCTCGGCCACATGTGTACCATGGCATCCAGCCCCTGTGGAGCTGGATGAGTCAGAGAGAACCGGAGGGGACAGTGCGATGTCATAAGAGTCGTAAACAGGTCCACCTGCCTGGCCAAAAATTCTCGATATCTGCTTCACCACCCTGGGGCGAAGCATCCATTCCCCGGGCCTCAGCACCTGCCTCGACAGGATGTCTGCCCCCAAATTGAGATGCCCAGGAATGTAAACTGCTCTCAGCAAGAGAAGTTTGCCCTGGGACCACACAATGATCTGGTACGCTAGTTTGTACAAACGGCGTGAGCGCAGACTTCCCTGGTGGTTGATGTAAGAGACCACTGTTGTGTTGTTACCAACGCATGGTGACCTCTTAGGTCTGGGAGAACTCAAAACATGGCCAGCATCTCCAGGCAATTGATGTGCCACGTGAGATGGCGACCCCTCCACAGACCGTGGGCAGGGTGGCCACTCATGACCGCTTCCCCACCGGTGAGGGACGCGTCCGTCTCTAGCGTTATGCGGCGACAATGAGCTCCCAGCACCGGGCCCTGAGCCAAGAACCAAGGTTTTCTCCACATGTCTAAGGCACATAGGCATCTCCGCGTGACCTTGAAGATGCGAAGCGGGTTTCCCCTCGGGGATAACCCCCTGGTCTTGAGCCACCACTGCAGGGGACTCATGTACAGCAGGCCAAGAGTAATAACGTTGGACACAGCTGCCATCAGACCCAACAGTCTCAGAAACTGTTTGACAGTGAGTGACCAGCCTTCTCTGACTCTCGCGACTGCAGTAAGGATCGACTCAATCCGAGCAGGAGACAAACGTGCCTGCATCATGGTCAAATCCCACACCACGCCCAGATAAGTGGTTCTCTGTAGTGGAGAAAGAACTCTCTTCTTGGCGTTTAGTCTTAACCCGAGCTCTCTCATGTGAGCGAGAATGACATCCCGATGTCGAACCACCATCTTCTCTGACTGAGCTAAATCAACCAAAATCGTCGAATATAGTTTAGTATGCGGATGCCCTGGAGTCGCAATGGAGCCAGGGCTACATCCACACACTTCGTGAAAGTGTGGGGTGTGAGTGACAGGCCAAAGGGAAGAACTCGATTTTTTGGTATGCTTCGCCCCCGAAAGCAACCTCAGGAACTTCCTGTGAGTGGGAAGGATGGATACATGGAAGTATGTGTCCTTTAGATCTATCGTGACAAACCAGTCCTCTGACCTGATCTGAGACATGACTTGCTTGATAGTAAGCATCCTGAACTTCAGTCGCCTGACTGAGCTGTTCAAATGACGCAGATCTAAAATAGGACGCAACCCCCCCCATCCTTCTTCGAACTATGAAGTACTGGCTGTAGAACCCGGAGTCTGTCTCGTGCGGAGGCACCACCTCGATGGCCTCCTTCCTCAAAAGAGTGACTACTTCTTGTTCCATGACCAGAGCCTGCTCGGGGCCCACCAGCGTGGGCGTCCCCTCTCTACAGTGTGCAGGACCCACTGAGACACATTTGGCAGTAGTTTCCACGCTGCCAAAAAGTCTACTAAGGGAATCAGTCTCTCGAGACTGATCTCTGGTGTAATGCTTGCAGCCAGGTCGGTGCCCTGTAACGGCGAACCGGCAGGGAACACCCAAGCCTGCGGCTCTAGAGACCTCTGTAGAGGTAGCGAGCCTCTTAGCACCGCTACGTTGCCGGGCGGTAACTGAGAGTGGCGCTCGCGGGAGACCGCTGTGCCCTGTAACTCCGGCAGGGTTAGCAGACCGATCTCCTGAGGGCACTGAGGCGAGACGGACACCGTGTAATGCGGTGTAACCCGCTGCACCCCAGAGGGGACTGCCCTCATGAGTCCTGGGCCAGTGGCGTCAGGACTTTTTGGCCGAGGACCTCTTAGTCTTAAGTACGGTCCGCAGATCCGGCTTAGACTTCGAGGCCCCGACCTAGAGCGTCGCCTCGACCCACTGTCTCGACACTGGGGAGTAGGTGAGGCCACGCTCTGTTTTTCTGTTTTTGTGCATTGCTGATCGCCTCAACCTCCTCAGAGGAAGAGAGGTAAACACCTGCTCTCACTCGAGAAAATGTATTTATTTATTTTTTCTGAAGTGCCTCTGTGTATCTAACTTCTTATAGTCAGAAAATACTTCATTTTATTCCTCAGAATTAAATGCATTCAACAAACAGAGGGGTAAATGCGGTCAGGTGAGTAAGATTTACATCGAAATCGAATGACGTAATATACGCGTTGCCTCGGCAGCACGCGAGCCACTCAGTCACACCAACAACATCAATCTCCTCAGAGAAAGATGGCTGCAGCATCGAGCGCTCACGGAGGTGGAAGAAACCGCAGCGCGGGCTTCCAAGCTTCGAGAACGAGCTCTAGATCTAGGGAACACGGGTGGAGATAGGACGAGCCGTCTCCAACCCGTCCACCAGATCAAATGCGATTCCCACGAACTCAGTGGCCGCCGTGCCTCAGCAGCAGCAGGACTGCAATCGCAAGATCACAGGCACGGACGCACTCCTCGGAGCGCGCCCGGCGAGAGCGGAGCGCTTCACAGCGGGCTTTTTTATTTTTTTTTCTCGAGAGCCGACTGCGCGAGCTCCGCTCCCCATTGATGCTGCTCATCAGGTATAATATGCTTGTGAAACTGATGTTTGTGTAACTGATGTTTGTGCAACTGGCGAGCTCTCTGACGCCCTCCGTATCAATCTCCTCGGAGAAAGACAGGCGGAGCGTCGCGCCCTCTCCCCAGGGGGGAAGTACTGCAGCGCGGGCTACGTCTACATTCCCTCCACCGGATCCATACGCGAAACCCACGAGCACAGCCGCCGCTCCGCCTCGGCGAAAGCGGGGCCGGCGCCGCGAGAAACGCTAGTGAAAGCTCTCTCCTCAAAGAGAGCCCCCTGAGAGCGAAGCAAGGCAGTAACAAACGCTACCAAACGGCCGTCAGCTCCCTTTTTTTTTTGAGAGCTGACTCTGCGTGCTTGCTCTCAAGCAGACAACAAACAAACTGTGTGTATCCCCACCCGTAAAGTAACGTGGGCAGGGAAGAACACAGCCTGAACGCTGCCTGCCCTCGCCTTAGTGTCTGGTTTTGACTTGCTTTAGACTTCGTGACAGACAACACTAAATAAGACTCACAAACAGATATCAGACTGACACACACACACAGAGCGCTTGCTGAATGACAAAAGCTGACGCTGGTCTCACCGCACATGCTTTTATAGCTTCCTGGTCATTACGTCACCTGCTGTGATGTCTCGACCATCTATTGGTCTGATTACACACGAGGTTCAGAGCCCGTCACGCTGAAGGGCGTTCCCCTAGCGTTTCCGACGCAGCTCGAGTTCCTGAAGAGGAACTAGGATTTGTTTTAATTAATTCGGAAATAAATTGGGACTTGATATCCCAATGACTTTCATTTTTAAATTAATGTTACTAATTCATGTATAAAAATCATGCTTTAATGGCATGAACTTGCATGAAAAACAGACGATAATGTGATCCAACATAATTTGACAATGATCCAAAGAGCATTTATTATTTAAATATTTACCTAGAAATTATGCAGATCTGAAATTTTTTCTTCCTTTTATGACGTAACATTTCTTTGTTTTAAATTTCCATTCCCCCCACATAGATTTTTTTAAATATCTTTGGGACTATGAATCTGTGAACTTTTTTATGAGTGTGCAAAAAAAGCCCAAAGAATATTTTACCATCTACTGAAATCATCAACAAATTATGGCTAAATTGAGAGCACATTGATCCAAACGTGGTCTCACACCATTAAGAATGTAATACTGTTGGTCAGCATACCCACAGGTATACTTGTAAATTACTGGCAAAGAATGAAGCAAATGAAAAAAGAGAACATGAAACCTCTATTTAGTGGCCTTAAATCTTTTCCAAAGGTCTCTCTGCTTAGCACCAGCGATGTGCTATTACAGAGGATGAGCTGCTAATTGCGAGCTGAATTATTGCTATTGATCTCAGCTCAGCCAGAGCCAAACAAACAAAGGCCTGAAATGCTAAAGGGGAGGGAAGTCTAGGAAATATGAGAGGTGACATTTCTGTTCAAACACATATTTTTGGCAGCCGTGTGGAGAAACAACCACCTTTCTATTGCTATTTGCGTCGTTATAAGGCTGATGTTAGCTATGTCATGCAGTTTCATAGGTTGTCACTGGTTTATACTGTCAAGTCGGGAACACAAAGTTATTTTTATTGTAATTATGACCTAACAATTGGATTAGAATTTTGCCCTCATGAAGCTAATTTTGATTTTAGAGAGAAAATTGAATCTGTTAATAATGATGCTAACACATGCTAATGTTTTCAAAGCACTCCAATTTAGCTTACATAGTGACATTTAATATAAAACTATTTATTGAGTTAATTCAAATTAGTTCAGTACATCACAATAATTTGCGGTCATGAATGTCACAAACACATCTATATTTTCTCTTCTGGAAAGCATTAAATCAAGCAAAGTTATAGTTAGAGATGTTACTACCTTTTACTAATCCCGTAGAATTGTTATATACTATGCAGTTTTTTTATGCATGGATACATTTCTAGTATACAACAGAGTTTACAGCATGCAATCCCACAATTCAATGTGTGACATGACCTTCCATTTCTAGAGTGGTTGAACTGAAAGTAATTTCAGTAGATCTTTTTATTTTTATCTTTTTATTTGGACTATTCGGACTACCACATTTTACACAAAATTGGGTTAAAATAGTACATGAATAATAAACTACAATAACTAGTTTTATTTTAATATGTTTATATTATTATTATTATTTTTTAATAGTATTCCACTGTATTCAGTATACAGCCTAAAGGACATTTGTAGAGTCTAACCTTTTGCCATAAGTCATCCAATTATCCAAATAACGTGGAAACACCTGGGGGTGAAGCATCTCCTAATGAAGACCTATTATACTGGTTTCTAATTGTGATATAGTCAAGGCAGACCTTGCTCATTGTGTTTTTGTTCGTAGATTAAACTAAATAGTTTGATGGTTCACAAATCAGACAGAGAGAGATACAAAATATACAGTATATTAACTCCTAATACCCAGGGGTATTTTTTACACTCTGAAAACTCATCATTAATGGCACTACAGAAAACATACGGTAATGACATTATAGAAGAAAAAATACAGTCACATTTGTTTTGAATTCTATGTATTAGTAGTTCCCAAGCATATTTATGGTTTCACATTGCATCATCGCCAGGAAATCATCAGTCGAATGGATCTAGCAGCCTGAAAATATAATTTATACTGTATAAGAGACTACACTGAAAATAATTTGACGTAGAAACAATTTTGACTCTAAAACTGCTAATAAATTTCACAAACAATTACAAACAAACAGCAAGTAACACATTTTGACATTTTGTGACATTTGACAGTGAAGCAGAAAAACTGAAAAAAAAACTATCTTGTAAAACATGCTTCAATAATTTTTTTTTTATTTAAAACTATATTTTTTTAACAGTATGCTGTATTATAACATTACACAGTTTGATGACAAGGTTAGCTTAATATGCTGTGTTTGTTGCAAACAGCATGTGTACCTTCCCGAGATAATATCAAACACGTGCCAAGAGAGAGGTCATTTGACCTTTGGCAAATTGTGCTATACAGCACTTAAGATCTCTCGGTGATACAAAGTGAGTTAATGAGGATGTGGCCTCACAGTTTCTACACCTTGTTCCTTTAACCACTCCTCTCCTCTTCTATCTTTCCCTGTTCTTTTTTTGTCCTCTCAAGCCAGAGACAAATCCCCATGCCTTGCCTGCTGCTTTTATTAAATTCTCCTCAATAAAAAAGCTCAGACAGGATTTATTAGGTACTCAGCACAGACGTTTAGTATTTCCCCCAGTTATTAAGTGAAAATCAATAGAAAGCAAAGAAAATGGAAGTCATACAAGTGTTGTCGCCCTGATATTATGTCGGCTGTCGGGTTAGATTCATGACAGGGCCTCAGAGCGCTTGTGAGGTGGACTTTCTGCTTACATTGCAAGACCTAAAGTGGAGGTTATTCATTAGAGTAAGCCAGCGGTCAGATACATTTCCAGGCCATTTCACTCATCTATCTTTGAGAGGCCAGTATGGAGTGGGGAAGGATGCTGATATACCCTGATAGAGATGTCAGGTTTTATGCACCAATCCTCCGATTTATCGTTATTTTGTTCCCAAGACCTCTTAAACAGCTCGGGAGCTTCTAATACGAGGCATAAAACTCTGTACGGAGCCATATGTTGTTGCTGTATTTATCACAAGCAGAATGTAATTGATACTTTACCTGTTAAATCCTTTTTGAAAATGGAATAAAATTGGATAAATGTTACTGTGCAATAATTTGCCATACATTTTAGGGATTTAACAGATCATAGTTGATCCATGATCCGTACGGACCTGGACCCACGGTTCGGCACGCATGTGTTTCGCAGATTAATTGCAAAATGTAACCATCAATGAGAAAGTGTATCATTCATATGTCTTTTGTCTTGCCAATTTACACATTAAAGTGATTTTAAACCATTCCAGCACTAGAAGAGGCGGAAGAGAACCCGATTCGTTACTCACGTGCTGTTTTCTTTGCGCACAGCCGCCGCACACACCCAACAAAGCACTGTTGCCAAGTCTCACGAGACAAATAAGCAAACACAGCTTCAAAAACAAGCCCAAAACAAGGCCAATATTATTTTATTATTTATGATCAGCAATAATATTTTATTACAATCAATTATTTATTACCGATAAATGATACGTTGAACCAATAATACATTTATACTTACAAAGAATATGGTGTGCTACATGTGTAAATAACTGCAAAATAGCATCAAGTTATGTATTTAAGAAAAACTAATATTTTATGGCTTAAAATGGTTGTTTCAACAACCAACCACTATCGCAGTCATTTGCACACTGGAAAGTGCAATGAACGGCCTTCCATTTAAGCAACACTCTGTGCCAATGAAATTTATCACATGGAGACAAAGCCTTTGTCTCTGTTTGTTAGTCAAAGTGAGCACAGTTAATATACATTCAAGAGAGGGGAGACAACCTGTGAAATAAAGAACTTAAGCACCACACTAATTTAATTACTCTTAAGACCTCCATGACAGTAATGTAAATATTCTAACGCCTAGACCCGAGACACTTGGAGTAATTACTTAAAGCTTTCCCTCAGATCTTGCCCGACTTTTTTATTATCCTAAAGCTTTTTAACATTAGCACTGTCTTTCTGACAAATTAAATGGAATTTCATTACTCTAGCCATCCTAATGGCATGAAACTGTCTGCCGTGGTGTGGCGGCCCTCCTTGCCGACTACCCAAGCAGATTAATCAAATAGTCAGCTTCAGAGTCAAACTGAAAAGAGCATCGATCCGAAGGTCTGGGTGCATTGAGGAATTCAAGAGAAGGGAAGATTTGAACTTTGAATGAGAGACACCTACTAACTATCGATCTCCATATGTTAAACACAGAGACAATTTCGGGACAATTATTTAGTGCCAGATAGGAAGCCAAAAATGTGGAGCTGAGCTTTATCATTCAAAGTAAGCCAATTAGCAAAATATAAATTAGGCTGTCGATCTATTAAAAATATTGTTTTTTATTATTTATATTATTTATATATACTTTATTTATTATATTTTTTGTTTCTGTTGTACCTGTTGACCTGCAGTCGTGCGCTGGTATATATCTATATTAATATATTATATTAATTATTAATAGTAATTTTTTTGGTTTTAACCACTGACCTGCTGTCGTACGCTGGTGTTCACATTAATATTCTAACACTGGGGATATGTACTGCTGATATTCCAATTACAAGTTTACCTACAAAGAATGGAATTAGTTCTGTTTAATGGTTCTGTTGGGTTTGAGTTTAAATGTGTGTGTGTGTGTGTGTTATATATATATATATATAGTATATATATATATATATATATATATATTTATATATATAGAATTGACAACTTTCTTGTGTGAGCAGATCAGTTTGGGTTGGTCAGTCCCTTGTGTCCTAGCAATTATTAGTTGAAAAAAATGTTGCTATATGCAATATATGTCATTATGCTTATTTCTATAATAATATAGAGAAAAGAAACATTAGGGGGGAGGTTAACTTACTTTGGATGAAACTGTGTTTTGCCATTAGTTCAAGATGTTTAACAACTTTAGGTTTTGTGGGGTTAAGCTGCTTGGCCTTTGATCTCTCTGGGGTCAGGTCCCGCCAAAGGCCCCCCCCCCTTCGTGAGGCCCTTCGGGGACTTTCAATCCAATTGCTGGCCCGCAATGGATGCAGATCTCAAGGTTACACCTGAGTGTTCAAGGGCAGGTCCAAGTGTAATCGGCACTTAGATCATAGATTAATCTTATTTGCTATCTATTAGGCTTGATTTTACCTTCCCTCGCTCACCCTCCTAAAGCCAGGATTACGGTGATAGTTTAAGATAATGGATTCTTATGGAAGGGGAGGTCAAGAAGGCTTCGTGTTTCAGAAGCAACAGATAATATGATTAATCTAAAAGCCTCTTTCAAAGGGGGTCCCACCTTCCCAGGCCTAATTGCCAAAGAGGGATGGAGGAGAGAATAAATCTGCAATGTTGCCCGCAAACCCGCTGGATGAGATGCTTTAAATTCAACTAGAGTGTTTCATTAATTAGGGCTTTATTGTATAACCCGTGTGTGGGTGATGACAAAGACTTTTTTTGATATCTGAATGTGTTCTTCATCCACTTATTTTCCATTATGGATAATCCACAGAGACAGGTTTTTCCATACAAGACCGATTCCTAGACGGGTTGTGGGTAATTTTCATTTAACCTCCCACAGAATGAAAATGCTGTGACCTGTTTTTGGTTTACAGGACTATGTGTAGACGAATATTGACATTATTAAGGGGTTTTACGTTGGTGCCATTGACATTTTCTTAATACAACAAAACGATAGCAGACATGCTTTGATGGAGAGCTTTCATTACTATATTTACTCCACTCTCAAAATTCACTATTAACATTTATCCAATACGCGGCTTGGGGAAATGCAATGCGTAATCATTTCACTGAGATACTCAAAGGTTATGTCAAGTTGCATGGATTCCCCCGGCTACAGCTTAACTCCGGGGGGGGGAAATCCTGTTCTTTTTGTGATTTCTATAGGTAGCCACTAGCTAAACTGACAAAAGATAAATAGTGATAAAAATATCCTAATGTGACAGCCCAGCAGATAACCTCAGGAGACACATCGGTTATCGGAGCCAGTCATCAGCAAGTGCATATTTATCACAAAGAACAGACTCATTGCGGCATCACCGCCTGCATGCTTACTAGCTAATACAAGCGGGAGACATGTAATCTTTTCAGGATAGAACAATTCCTGCTTCAATCTTACAGAAAAACAGGGGGCAAATATGTAAGCACAATACACACAAACAAGAATCCCCAAATGCCCCAAATGATAATACACTATATTCTGCTGTCTCTGTGGATTGTCTTTTCACTGTGGCTATGTAAATGACAGTATATGTATGAATACAATATCATTGTATGTAGTCAGAAAGCAAAGCCTGCTAGATCACCAGGCATTAGACAATCTAGCCAGTGAAAGTGTCTCTTATAGGGACGATATTGTGTATGTATGCATTTTTCAAGAGGCTGTTTATAATCGGTATTTTGAAATAAATTATATTTTTATTATTATTTTGAAGGTCACATATGAATAATACATAAGTATAATCTATTATTAAACTATTGGGAAATACCTAAAAACATTCTAAAAATATAATTACCTTAAAGCGGGAATGATGTATGGCGAATAATGTTCATGCCTTATTTAATGTCTCCCACACCATTTTATAGAGAGGCGTAAACAATCAAATATACACATTCTTTTATTCTGTCAAATCATGGAGCAGCTCAATCATAAATGACTGACAAATCCAGGGAAGTGAAAAGGTCTCAGAGTGTGCCCTCTTAGGCAGGAGAGCTTTTTCTTGTCAAACATAAACCAAATTAATGTTGGACCTTGTGGTGCCTTTAATATGAGGGCTTTATATAGTCATAAGATGGGAGGGAAATAGCACGGAGGGCTATTGCTCAGAGATTTACCATAGGTTAAATGACAGGGCTTTTTCAAAGCACTGCTGACATGCTATCCATAACACATGGCAAACAGTTAGTGCAATAGCAGTGTAAACAAGTATGTGATACTATGTCAATTACAATTACAGTACATGTTTGCATTTATCTGATAACAGAACAGTACAATAGTGAAATAATATTACCTTTTTTAAATATTTTAAATGTTTGTTGTGTGTGGTGTGTGTGAAGAGGAGGGAGAGAGAGGAGAGAGAGAGAGAGAGAGAGAGAGAGAGAGAGAGAGAGAGAGAGAGATACCAAAAATTATTTGGTGTAGAATTTAAGAATTTATTTTTCACTCAGAATTTTCTAGTAAATGTCACAATAAATAAATAAATAAATGACAAATAACAGACTGAATTAAACATAATACTGAAATAGTGATTTCTTGTAAAATATACTCCAAAAAATTTTGTTTTATTTACAACTTAGATTTTTTTATTTTTTTTAATACAGTGTATGCACAATGAATGAGAACTGAAGCATTTAAGCATTAAAGACAATGTAAAAGCACTATCAAAGTGGTACATACGACTCGTATGCTATACTGCAAGTCTTCTGGAGTCATATGAATGTTTTGTTCAAGGAACATACTGAAATTAAAGTCTTTATTCCCTAAAAACTTTCTATCTGCACTATAAGAGAAGTAGCGATGTCACAATCATGAAATCATTATTTTGAGTTGATTCTTCTCCATGAATCTGGAGTGAATAGATTTGGTTCACCAACCAGTGTGAATGATTCGTTCACAAATTGAACTGATTCAGCTCTCTATTTCAACCCTCAATAACTGGATTACAGCTGTTAACAGTTCCCTGGATTGGAAGATTATCAGTGAATAACGATTTCAAATTCAATCTGTTCTTCACATAAAACTATTGTATAGCTTCAGAAGACTTAGAATATGGCAGATGAGACATGTATCACTTTTATGGTGCCTAGTATATTATTAAAAAGTAAAAAGAACGTAATTATTGTAACAAGCATATGTAAATGATGACAACATTTTTATTTTTGATTGAACTTTCCCTTTAAAACCAGGTTTAAAACACATGGATTTCCTTTGCTCCCACAAATCACACTACAGAACAGAAGGAGTACCTGCAATGATACAGCTCAACACAAACAAGAGACAGAATGGAAATGCATCACAACTACAGGTCTTGCCCTTGAGGTTTTCTATGAAGTTGACTTCTGTGAATGGACATTTATGACCAATTTAGGAGGAAAGTTTCTGCAAAGCCAGCATTTTTTCACACCAAGTCAAGGAAAATGCAATGCTTTTGATATTGCATATCAGACGATGAAACGTGTGAGGGTGCGGTACATGTCCAGACATTCAATTTCAAAGCATTGTATACTTCAACCCAGTTGACATATTCTATTATTCTAAGCCCTCATCAGGCCATCAAGCCACACTGGAAGACATCTTCACTATGATCCATGGTTGCAATATGGAAGGATAACCTTGGCCTAGCAGGCTATTCTTTGATATTAGTGCTTTATAATAATTCGCGCCAGCATTTATGTTGCAGGTTCAACAGTTCAAACCTCTCAGAAAAGACTGTGATTTGGTAAATATGTGTTTGCTTAAAAACATATTTTTAACCCTGAGAATATGCGTACAATTACTGCAGATTTTATAAGAGATATATATATCCTTGGGGATGCCCATTTGTATCAATAACCAAGTCATGTACTGAGCACATTTTTACTATTAAATAATCTAAAATGGCCTAATGGGAAAATTCATATATTGCTCGAATATGTAGGCTTCCTTATAGTGGACTGTGGGAATAAAAACCATGCCTGAGACCATATTTAAGACAACAAGCTGTGCTAATGCTGTATGTTCAATTTATTTATTGTATCAATACTATTTATAAAAAGTATTTAATTATGTATAAATATTTCTATAATAATTTAATAATAATCACAATAATAATAAATATTTAAATATGATAATATAATTGTTCATATTTATATTATTATATTTCATTTTGTATAAAAAGAATGCATTTTTACTTACACAATAATTCATTAAATATGCTAAATGTATATATCTTTGTAAATGTGAATATGTGTTTTACACAGGCCTTCCTCATATTGCTTATCTATTTTTCTCATCGATAATTGATAGATGCATCAGCTATCATGGTCAACTGATTTATAAGGGATGGTTTAGAATTGAATAGCTCAAAGATATTAGATTTAGCTGCAACCTCGCCGCTTGTTAGCATATTAATTTACCTATGGGAGTCCTATTACGTTTTGTTAATACATACTGCTTTAGTCACCCCAGCTCCCCACAAATTGCATTAATGTTGCTGCGTTATGTAGCCACAGAGCGCAATAATTTGATTGAGTGCCTATGTTTGATATAATTAGATTATCGCTTGAGAGAGGGGTAATTGTCATGCCTCGTCACAACCAGATCACTGTAAAAAGAGGGAAAAGAAGCCTTATATTACTGTCTTAGCCTTTGTGTGTCACAATGGAGGGTTTTTTGGAGCGGGGGGTGGGGGGGGGCTGGCACTCTAGTGTTACCTAGAGCTGACTACATTTTTTCATCACCTTGTTAACACATTGTAGAATGTGAAAAGATAAAAATGGATGAAAAAAATGAAGCAAAAAAGGATTATTATTTGCACAGTGCGGCCCCTCTTTCTTGGCATTATTGCAAAGGAGATATGACTGGTGAAAGTGAAATATGTGATGTGTAAATTCAAACTAGTTAAAAAAAGGGGGAAAAAAAATCAATTAAGCAGATCTGATTGTCAGGTGAGCTCTTATCATCAACAGTTAACTGCGTTGTTAAGAAAAAAGGACATAACCTTTGAAAAGGTAAAACTAGGCCTCATTTCCATCAGCACCTGACACTGTCACACTGCTGCTCTCATTAAAACCTGTCAGTCATCCCCCACACACACAGCCTGGTACCACCAATGTAATTTATCAATGTCAAAACTGTCACCGGCTAATGTGAAATAAAGTTTCACACATGAGGAAAATGGACAATTACTAGATGCACACTTTAGATGTAAAATAACAAGAGAGTTGGCTGTTGTTTTACGGGTTATGTAACAGTTGTGGGCGTCATTGTGCGAGAGACAATAGAACATCACTAAATATATGCTCACACACTCACACACACACATATCGAAAAAATGTGATATTGCATGTATGATTCAAAGGTAGAGGCCAATCGGGAGGCAGCTGTTGTTCAGAATGTGTGACCCAGCACCAAAAATATCCTTATTTTAAAAACAAGGTCACTTGGAGGAATATGAGAGATGCTGTTAAATATATTATGAGTGAATTTGGTGAAAATAAATGTTTTGCTGAAGTTGTTCTGAGCTGATGAACGTGATGATTACAGCGGCTTGGATTTCTCACAGCTCCTTGCGTAGTGTCACACAATCACCGGGGCAGAATGAAGGCTGAATATGCTAATGACTCTAATTGGACTACTAATAGAGCATGTCTCTGTAGTTTTTAAGCTTGCGGATGGCTGTGTAATCAGAGCAGACAGTCGTTAAGAGAATGAAGAGGCAACTAGCAATGTCAGGAGAGGGCCTGGCGGTTCCAGCTGACACTACCCCAATCTTCCAGGACCCATTAAATGGCTGTTTCAACGCATTACCTACCATAACATCCTTGAATATCACTGATTTTATTTGCAGTATCAAACATTTCATTTCACGCGCCATTAATGGAAAAGTGCTGAGGTTCTAATTCTGCCAAAACATTTAGTAACTACCTGGACTCTGAGAAACCAATTAACTCCGGAGACAATATGGCCAATTACACACAAAAATAGGTAGGTCCACTATTGCTTCCTGTCTGGCGATTCATTCGGTTTCTTTGAATAGAAAAACAGTTATACAGGGCTTGATTCTTACGTTTTTCCCAAGGAGCACATGTGCTTCTAAGTTGACAAATTTAAGCGCATTAAACAACTTTATGGGTGTAATTAAAATGTATCAAATAATATGTGTTTCCTTAATAAAGTTTTCCTTTGATAAGTACACTAGGTTTTTAAATATATAATTCCTTCATGTGATGGGTCCATCCAGACCCACAACAGAACAGATTTAAAGTGTTTACGTTACATTAAATGCTGGATACAGTTTATTGCGTAATGAAAATACCAGTAATAATAATAATGATAATAATAAACCTTGCATAATGCAGAACTTTTAATTATAAACAAGCCTGAAATACATAGGACTCTTATTTTGAAATGTATATGCTTTACTATTGCCAGCTGCTCAATGCTCATTCAAAAAGATGAGAGAGCTAACATATGCACTCTTACACCAACCATCTACAACATATTACAGCATAAACACTGTAAAGTAAACATTGTCATAATCCATCAACAGTAAATTATAAGTCGAATCTATTGGCATAATTGCATGGAATTCATTGATTGCTCATTAATATATTCAGGGGTAGCTCCGGGTTTCTACTTTGAATCGTGCAGCACTCATATTTATTCAATTAAATCATAGCATTTTGAAGCATTGTGATTACTGTTTTTCCATTCCCTAATTGTAATATCTTAAAATGAATTAAAGCATGGCATTTTTAACACTTTTTTGACCTTACATTTTATAGAAATTATTTTTTTTAAACAATCTGTGGACCAATGATCTTTTTTTTTTATTCACACATATGCTCCTAAATATATTTGCACACATTTATTTGTAATCACAAATGTGAGTAACATGCTCTCACTGTCAAGGCCTGCAAAAAAGAGAAAATGTATAAACAGGACAAAACATAGCTACATCAAGTTGAAAAAGTCCCATGCTGGGCAGATCATACCTCTGTATTCTTTAAAAACCCCTGGTTGGTACTTCAAAATGCATAGCTGCGCTAAATTCAGTGCTATTCTTTGTCGTCATTGATGGAGCTAGGCACATTTCAAAGGTCAGCTTGGGTCACCCGTGCTTGCTTTGTTAATGTCCATCTAAATTGGCGGTTAAATTGATCAAATCTCCGTATCCCAGCATTTCTTATTACCATTAGGATCTTTTCTTTTTATTTCATCACATTAAAATTATCCATTTGCTCTGCTTAAAGGAATGAGAGACAAAGTAATTCCATTTTGCAGCTTTAAAGTCACTGCTAACTACCAGAAACACTTAATGAAAAGACTCTACAGAATGGCTACAGATTGAAGTGATGAGGAGATCACCATTACCCATCCCTCCTCTGACCCTTAATATAGTTATGCCCAACAGAAAATTCAAGTGACACTTCAGGAGATGGGAAATAAGCAGACCTTCCTCAAAATCAATTACTTTATCCTGTGTGTGTGTGTGTGTCTGCAAGAACAAGGCTTAAGAAATCAGGGTATTTCTTTGTGCATAGGTTTACGTGAATTTTATTTATTTTTGAAGAGTTTGTTCTTGAATAGGCCTGGCATACTTTTTTTATATACCTTATTTCTCCATAAAAGCCTGTTATGAATGGATTTATATTATCTTTTAAAAAAGTATCTGTTTAAACAACAAACAAGTGATTTTAAAATCTAGCCTATAATATCCATATTCATGGCAAAATATTTATTGAGTGTCTGTTATGAGACTTTAAGGGTCACTGTGCACCGGCTACATCACAGCCTAAATTCTAATAGTTATTGGTCATGGTTAAGGTCTGTCAGCCTCACTGATGTAATCCAGAATGTACTACCAGACCTCAACTGTGTTTACACCACACCATCTCTGTCTTTGTGTTTTGAAGTTCAAATAAAGCACAGGTGTTGCTCTGTGAACCTTGCATATTGCCCACTAACCTCATAACCCCACCCCGACCAGCTAATCTTATTTCTATTGATTTTCCAACCAGCTTTCAATAGGTCCTGATGGAATGATGTCAACATGAAGCTAATGACTCTAACACGCAAGCAAAGAGAAACATAAAATAGCATTACTGTTGCTTTCTTCATCAACGGCCTCTGATAACCTCGTGCCATTATATTGGGATTGTAATGACCTTGTACGCAGAGAAGGTGAGAGAATATGAGGGTGAGATGCTATAAACACTGCTGAACTGAGAAAACCCCTTTTAACATCTGTGTGGACATTGTGCATGCTGTATATCTGAATATAATGGACAAAATTAATTATTTAAATTATTGTTTTATTATATGTATTATATATACTGGTAGTGTACACTGTTGTGTTGAGATCCAGCTTTTAGACTCATACACCATTACAAAAGACTGCAAAATCATTTACATTGAGGAAGTGACACACAAAGAACCATGAATATGCACACTACACTTTTGGATAATGTTTGAAATTGAGTTATTATTTGGGATATAATATACATCATTTTGATTTTTCTGAGCTGTACAGTCTTTTATGACTTTTTTAACCATTACACTACAACACCTTATCTTTAATAGTTTGTCCTGAATGCAATCTGATAACAGTGATTCATTGCTGTGTTGACTCATTAAGATCCCTCGTTGGATGTGGGAGGGGCACAATGAATCAGTGAGCTGAACTCAGTGGGACGTGTAAACCGTATACTCTGCTAAGACACTGACCTTTCTTTGTACCTTTTTCAGTAGTGTACTCATGGTGTTCTTTTAATTAAAATGAAAGACACCACATACTCAGATGCCCAAGCCCTGCAAGGTGATTGCACGTTTCCCGTCTGTGCTGTTAATTACTCCCCTTGTTTCACAACATGGGTGTCCAATAAATTTATCGTCATCGGGTTATAGGCATGTATTGGGTGGGGTAAAAAACGAGTTGGGGGATGGTCTGAGGCTAAACTGCTTTTGATTACAGCACCTGCTAATGTATGCCTGATCCACAAAAAGGTAGGGTGTGTGGCTGCATATTTCAGCGAAGATATCCCACCAGGAGTCTAATGTGCCAAATCACTCTTCTGCCAGCCTGGCCTAGTTTTGCTGTTGCCTGGGCTCCTCTATGCCACCCCACTCCCCCCACCTCTCCCACATTTATTAATTGGCTGGATTAAAAACACTCTCATTCTCAATGTAATTTGATCAAGTCTTGAAAATTCATTGCATTTATAGTATATTTCCAAGTGCCAACTGAAATTAAATACAAAGAGTGACAATGCATATTTGAACACATGCTTGTCTCTTTTAAAGAGTTATTTCACTCAAAAATGAAAGTCATTTACCTGGCCTCTGTCACCTGATGGAGTTCCTCTTCCAGTTCCTGTTGCCTTTGGCTTGCTTAGATTGGGGTTTAAAAGATACTAGATATTATCAATTTGACTGCATTGGCACTATTATTTGGGAACAAACAGCTGATAAAAACATCACAATAATCCACAAGTGATCAACACGACACCAATCCATCGATTAACGACTTGTGAAGCAAAATGCTACTTGTTTGTAAGTGTCTTTCAAAATACCCATAATACATAATAATGCTTCCTCCGGTGAAAAAGTCCATCCCCTGTTGTCCTCAACCAAAACCCCACCTAATAGATAGTTTAAAAACTGTTCGGACGGTTTTCGATTGCACCTATCCCGCGCCCATATTTCTCTCCTGATTCAGGCAAGATGACTTTTTCACTAGAGAAAGCAGTATTATGGAGAAAGGACTTTACCCAGAAGCAATCGTTTGAAGTAAAACATCTATATATATTCCTAATGATTGATTCATATAATGAAGTCTTACCCGGATGTATTACAAACATGTAACTTTTCACTTTACAGTACATTAATTGATGGATTTGTGTGGATTACTTATGATGTTTTTATCAGCTGTTTTTTTCCTTCATTTTTTGCTCTCATCTTATGGGACATTCACTGCAGAGGATCCAATGGATTGGAAGAAACGGAGTAATGCTACAATTTCTCCAAATCTGTTACAGGAATAAAAAACATATACATCTTGGAGCCTGAGGGTGAGTAATCTTCAGAAATTTTCATTTTGACCGTTCGTGAACTATTAATTTAAACTGAATTGAGTTGAATGATGACACTATTGTCTTCTCTAGAGCTGTGTTAGAATTGAACTTGTTTAATAATTGATGAATCCATTTGTCCATACTTTAAAAGTCAGAGGGGTCCTGTTTAGTTTCGTCCTTCAAAATATCTGGTTGGTCTCTTCAGGAAACGCGCAGCACGGCGTCGAAAAAAAAAAGTAGGGGAACGCGTCAGCGTGACCGGCTGAATCATGTGTGTAATCAGTCCAATGGATGGGCGAGATGTCACAGGCGGGGTGACGTAGTGACCAGGAAGTATAAAAGCACGTGCGGTGAAACCAGTGTCAGCTTTTTGTTATTCAGCAAGCGCTCTGTGTGTGTGTTGTTCTGATATCTGTCTGTGAGTCATTTTTGGTGTTGTCTGTCCCGTAGGGCTAGAAGATAGTTATGTCTAAAGCACATGACAAGTCAAATCATTTGAGTAGGGGCGAAGGCAGCCAGCGTTTCAAACTGTGTGTTCCTCCCTGCCCGCGTTTCATTACGGGTGCGGACACACACAGTTTGTGCGTTGTCTGCCTGGGAGCGGAGCATGCTGAGTCAGCTCTTGAGAGCGCTGACTGCCCGCATTGCGAGTGTCTTCCCGTGCATGCTCTCCGCTCCCGAAAAGCACTCTTTGCGGAGGGTGCTTTCGCAAGCGTTCCCCGCGGCGCGGGTCCCGCTGCCGCAGAGGCGCAGCGCGATGCGCTCGGTGGGATTCGCAGTTGAATCTGGCGGAGGGAATGGAGACGGGAGTCCCTATCTTCTTCCTCACAAGACAGATCCGGCCGCCGCTCGCGGGGTCGGAAGACGTTCTGGGTTACTTCCCCGGCGAGCGAGCTGGCGCTCCGCTACTCCTCCGAGGAGGTTGATGTGGTGGGCGTCGACGAGGATTCGCCCCCTCAATCGCCCCAGTATGAGGAGCTTTTGGAGGTGGTAACTCGTGCTGTGGCCAAACTAAACATCACATGGCCCGCCGAGAATATGGCTGAACCGCAGAAAAGCAAGTTGGATGAGCGGTTTTTGCGAGTTAAGCCACCACCTCCGCGCCGGAGCCTGCCTTTTTTCCCCGACCTCCACACCGAGGTGTCGAAGTCGTGGGGAAGGCCATTCTCGGCCCGCCTCTTCGTTCCCGCCTCCGATCATTATGGCGATGTGGCGGGGATGAAAGAGCGCGGTTATAAGACGATGCCCCGGGTAGAGCAGACGCTTGCGAGCTATCTGTCTCCCGGCGTGGCATCGTCTTTAAAGGCTCCGGCATTGCCCTCCAAGCCGCTGCGCACAACCTCAGCGCTGGTGGGCAAAGGGTACACAGCAGCAGGTCAGGCTGGTGCGTGTCTGCACACAATTGCGGTGTTACAGGCGTACCAAGCCGACCTGCTGGAGGAGCTAGATGAGGGTGAGCAGGTAAAATCGGAGGATATTACCGAGCTCAGGAGGACCGCTGATTTGTCTCTCCGCGCCACCAAGGAGACCGCCCGTGCCATTGGCAGGTCTATGGCAGCTATGGTGGCAGCAGAGAGGCATCTATGGCTGACCCTGTCAGATATGAAAGAGAAAGACAGGGTCTGCCTAATGGACGCCCCGCTCGCGCCTTCTGGCCTGTTTGGCGACGCCGTCAATTCGGTCGTCGACAGGCACCAGGAGGCTCGTAAGCAGGGCGGCGCCGTTTCCAGAGGTTATACCTAGCCGCTCTCTAGTCCAGGGGCTGCTGGGCGAGAGCAGCACCCTCAGGGTACCAGATCCGAAAAGTGGGAGCGCCCCCCCAAAAACGAGCGTGCGCCTCGCGTGCTCCATGTGTCGAGGAACGAGGGAGGCGCCCGCTCGAGTCAGGGGCCTCTAGGCTAAGCAGATCTTCGGACAGTACTTCCGTCTATAGAGGTTCTCGGCCCAAAAAGTCCTTGACGCCATGGCCCGGATGTAGGAGGGCAGTCCCTCTGGGGTGCAGCGGTTTGCAAGCATTACACGGTGTACGTATCGCCCGTGCCCCAGGAGATGGACTGACTAACATGCCGAGTTACAGGGCAGCGGTTCCCGAGCGAGCGCCACCTCAGTCACCGACAAGGAACGTAGCGGTGCTAGAGCATCGCCCCTCGCGGAGGTCTCTAGAGCAGAGTGCGGTTGTTTTCCCCCCCCCCCCCCCCCGCCGGTGCGCCGTTACAGGGCACGAGCCGGCTGCTCGTTACTGCACCAGAGATCAGTCTCGAGAGACTGATTCCTTTAGTAGATTTTCTGGCAGCGTGGAAACTTCTGCCAAACGTCTCACAATGGGTCCTGCAGACTGTAGGGAGAGGCTACAGAATCCAGTTTGGTTGTCCTCCGCCTCCTTTCAACGGGACTTTTCCCACACTGGTGGGCCCCGAGCAGGCTCTAGTAATGGAACAAAAGGTTAACACTCTCTTGAGGAAGGAGGCCATCAAGGTGGTCCCTCCTCATGCGAGGCAGTCCGGGTTATACAGCCGTACTTCATAGTTCCGAAGAAGGATGTGGTGTTTCATCCTATTCTAGATCTACGTCACTTGAACCGCGCAGTCCTGAGACTGAAGTTCAAGCTGCTTATAGCAAGACCGGTCGTGTCTCAGCTCAGGTCCGAGGACTGGTTTGTCACGATATATCTCAAGGACGCATACTTCCATGTAACCATCCTTCCTCAACACAGGAAGTTCCTGAGGTTTGCTTTTGGGGGCAAAGCGTACCAATATCGGGTTCTTCCCTTCGGCCTTGCACTCTCACCCCGCACTTTCACGAAGTGTGTGGATGCAGCCCTGGCCCCTCTGCGACTATAGGGATCAGCATACTGACTTATCGAAACGATGGTTGATTTTAGCTCATATCAGAGCAGGACGGTGGTTAGGACATCGAGATGTCGTTCGCCCAATGAGAGAGGCTGGGGTTAAGACTAAAAGCCAAGGAAAGTTGTGTTTCTCCATACAGGGGAACCACTTATCTGGGCGTGGTGTGGTATTCGACCACGATGCAGGCACGTATGTGCCCTGCTCGGATCGAGTCGATCCTCACCGCAGTCGCGAGAGTCAGAGAAGGCCGGTCACTCACTGTCAAGCAGTTTCAGAGACTGCTGGGTTTGATGGCAGCAGCGTCCAACGTGATACCTCTTGGCCTGCTGTACATGAGACCCCTACAGTGGTGGCTCAAGACCAAGGGGTTTTCCCCGAGGGGGAATCCGCTTTGAATGTTCAAGGTCACGCGGCGATGCTTACGTGCCTTGGACATGTGGAGGAAATGTTGGTTCTTGTCTCAGGGCCCGGTGTTGGGAGCTCCTTGTTGCCGCGTAATGCTAGTGACGGATGCGTCCCTCACCGGTTCGGGTGCGGTCATGAGTGGCCACCCTGCACGCGGTCTGTGGAGTGGTCGCCATCTGACATGGCATATCAATTGTCTGGAGATGCTGGCCGTGCTGCATGCACTAAGACACTTCCTCCCAGACCTGAGAGGTCACCATGTGTTGGTGCGCACCGACAACACAGCTGTGGTCTCTTATATCAACCACCAAGGAGGTTTGCGCTCACGCCGGTTGTACAAACTAGCGTACCAGATCCTCGTGTGGTCCCAGGGCAAACTTATCTCGCTGAGAGCAGTTTACATCCCTGGGCATCTCAATATGGGAGCAGAAATCCCTGTCACGGTGAGCGTCGTAGGCCTCCTCTCGCTACAGAGGGTTATTTATTGAGGCCTCCGCTCGCGAGAGCTCCGCTAGGACAGGATCTGTGAGTTGTAGGCTCTCTGTGAGCCTCCTTAAAGTATGTCCTGAGCATGGGGCGTAGTTAGGCCTCCAATGGTGAGGTCCGCACTCTAGAGCTCAAAAGCAGGGAGGCCGAGGGCCCGGGGAATGGAGCTTCACCCCAGGGTGGTGATAAGCAGATATGGAGAGTCGTCGGCAGCCAGGTGGATTTGTTTGGACTCGCACGACATCGGCACTGTCCGCTGTGGTTCTCCCTCACGCATCCAGCTCCATTGGGGCTTGATGCCATGGTGCAGACGTGGCCAAGGCTTCGTCTGTATGCCTTTCCCCCAATCGCTCTGCTCCCAGGAGTTCTAGAGAGAGCGCGTCGGGACGGGGTCCGTTTCGGTTTAGTAGCCGTCTGCAGGGATGAGTATGGTTCTAGGCCTGATTTCTTCCTCGACGGCGCTCAGGGGAGATTCCCGTCGGGAGGGAGATTACTCTCACAGGCGGAGGGGTATATGATCATCCCACCCGCCCGGAAGGCGTGTTGGAAACTGTGGGTGTGGCTCCTGAGGGGGCACAACTAGTAGCTTCTGGTCTCTTAACTGAGGTTGTTGAGACTATACTCCTGTCCAGAGCTCCCGCCACTAGGAAACTGTACGTCTTGAAGTGGAAACTTTTCACTTCTTAGTGCGGAGACCACCAGCTTGACTCAGTTAACTGCCCGGTTGGTACAGTGATGGAGTTCTTGCAGGCCCGTTTCTCTGCCGGGTTGACCCACTCCACCCGGAAGGTCTACGTGGCGGCCATTGCGGCCTACCACGCCCCTCTTGGTGGCCAGTCATGGTAGGAAAACAATAGCTGACCCACGTATTTCACCTCCCGACCCCGGCCGCCCCCCCCCCCCCTTGCAGATGCCGACAGAGCGGGCACCGCCGGTACGATCTTGTGTCCCCACGTGGGATCTGGCGGTGGTGCTAGAGGCTCTCTGTAGGCCTCCCTTCAAGCCTATCGAGGAGATCTCGGATCGCCTCCCCCCCCTCACCCCCACCGGTAAAAACAGCACCCCACTTCCTTCTGGCGTTCTTCCCGCAAGAGAGTGGGGAACTGAAGGGCCCTTCTGTGACCACTTACTACCTAGGACTTTGGCCTGATTGGCCAAGGGTTTCTGTTCCTCTCCTCCCCGCCCCCCCCCCCCCCCTCCTCCCCCCCCCCCCTTTTTGTTTTTTGTTCTCATTTTTGACCGGAAGCGGGTTATGTCCCTAAGGTCCCTTCCTCTGCACCGCGGCCTGTCGTACTACAGGCCTTTAGTCCTCCTCCCTTCGGGGATCCAGACCAGCAGAGGCTAAACTGCATGTGTCCAGTGCGGGCACTGGATGCTTACGTCCACAGATCTGCCCTGTGGAGGAGGGCGGACCAGTTGCTTGTCTGTTATGGTCCCCCTATGAGAGGTCTGCCAGCAACTAAGCAGACCCTCAGTCGGGGGATAGTGGATGGCATCTCCAACGGGTATGAGTCCTCTGATCTCCCCTCGCCATTAGGGGTCAAGGCTCACTCAACACGTAGTGTGGCAGCCTCTAAGGCTTTTTTAGCGGGTGTTCCAATGCAGGACATCTGCAACGCGGGGGGTTGGTCCACGCCCCTCACCTTTGTTAGGTTTTATGGTCTAGACTTGCGAGCCACTCCTGGCTCTTCTGTTCTCTCGCCGTAGCTGTGCAGTCTTCCACACTCGGCAGAGACTTAGAAGTCTGGCGGCGTGGGCATTCTCGTTCCCCTAGCGTTTTTCGACGCAGCTCGAGTTCCTGAAGAGGAACGTCTCGGGTTACGTATGTAACCCTAGTTCCTCGAGGGAACGAGACGCTGCGTCTCGGTGCCATCCTTCCGGCGTCCCTGCCAGCGCTTGCTTCACTCCTTGAGCTGACGCTGGTCTCACCGCACGTGCTTTTATAGCCTCCTGGTCATTACGTCACCCGCCGTGACGTCTCGCCCAGCTGTTAGTCTGATTACACACGAGATTCAGAGCCCGTCACGCTGAACGGCGTTCCCCTAGCGTTTTCGACGCAGCGTCTCGTTCCCTCGAGGAACTAGGGTGTTTTTTTTTTTTTTTTTTTTTTTTTTTTTTGGTACATACGAACCCGAGACGTTTCACAGACGAAATAGTCATACAGGTTTGGAACAACATCAGGGTGAGTAAATAATTACTGTCCTTTTAAGGTAGTCATAATACATATCACATATCCAAAGCCGTCTGTCTCATTCTAATAAGTTCAGTTTATGTATGTAAATGTAGTTGCTTTAGAGTGCGCACAAATTCTCTTAAAACCCAGTTACTGATTTCGACCAGCATCTGCTATGCCCATGTTCAAAGACTTCCATTGCGCTTAAACCTACATTCAAGTGAGGGCGGCCGAACAGGGGTCTGTCAGTAAGGCAAGGCAAGGCAAGTTTATTTATATAGCACATTTCATACACAATGGTAATTCAAAGTGCTTTACATAAAATAAAATAAAAACAATAATCACAACAATAAAAACAAGGAATTTAAAAACTTTGAAAAAAAAAAAAATTTGATTTAAGAGGTTTAAAATGAATTTAAGAAAACGATTATACATAAAATACAGTGCAATCAGTTCGGACATCGCACAGTGCTCATTCAATAAATGCACAGCTAAACAGAACAGTTTTGAGTCTGCATTTAAATGTGACTAATGTTTTAGCACATCTGATCTCTTCTGGAAGCTGATTCCAACTGCGGGTGGCAAAATAGCTAAAAGCGGATTCCCGTTGTTTTGTGTGAACCCTTGGTATTTCTAACTGACTCGATCCTAATGATCTGAGTGGTCTGTTAGGTTTATATTCAGTGAGCATATCTGCTATATATTTAGGTCCTAGGCCATTGAGTGATTTATAAACGAGTAAAAGCACTTTAAAATCAATCCTAAATATAACCGGAAGCCAGTGTAAGGACCTGAAGACTGGTGTAATATGCTCAGATTTTCTGGTTCTAGTCAGAATTATGGCAGCAGCGTTCTGGATGAGCTGCAAATGTCTAATGGTCTTGTGAAGGCCGGTGAGGAGACCACTACAATAGTCCACCCTGCTTGTGATAAAGGCATTTTAGTTTCTCCAAGTTTTGACTGGAAACAAAACATCCAATTCTTGCAATGTTTTTAAGATGATAGTATGCTGATTTAGTTACAACTTTGACATGACTACTGAAACTAAGGTCTGTCCCCAGAATCACACCAAGATTCCTGACTGGATTTTTAGTTGTTAGACCGCTACAGTCAAGGTATGCATTCACCTTGAGAACTTCATCTTTGTTTCCAAATGCAATGACTTCGGTTTTTTCTTTGTTTAACTGAAGAAAGTTCTCGCACATCCAACTGTTAATTTCATCAATGCATTGGCAGAGGGAGTCAATGGGGCTGTAGTCAATTGGAGATAAGGCTAGGTAAATCTGGATATCATCAGCATAGCTGTGATAGGCAAATTGGTTCTTTCTCATTATTTGACTCAGTGGGAGCATATACAGGCGAAACAAGAGCGGTTTAGACGCATATGGGCTTATTGTTTGGGTGCTTTGGGGTTGCTATGAGGCACCTCATTTGCATCGGTCTGGTGTATTCATCCATCCCATAGGACCCCAGATACAAATAAAACTGCTCTGACCCTAGTGTCCTCTCCACACTCTCGTTCCCCTAAAGGCGAGATGGAGGTGTGAGATCCTCTCTTGCCCTTATTTAGTTTCACCTTTGTGGTTGTGCAGCCAAAGGCTTAAAGGGGTCATATGATGTTGCTAAAAAGAACATTATTTTGTGTATTGGTGTAATGAAATGTGTTTATGTGTTAAGGTTCAAAAAACACATTATTTAACACATATACTGTACATTATTGTTTCTCCACTATGCCCCGCCTTTCTGAAACGCGTCGTTTTTTACAAAGCTCATCGGTCTGAAAAGCAAGGTGTGCTGTGATTGGCCAGCTATCCAGTGCATTATGATTTGCCGAATACCTCAAGCATGTGACGGAAATGTTACGCCCCTACCATACTATGATGATGCCCTGTCCGGCGATGATTCAAAAACATGAAAACCCATTATAAACGAGGCATTCGTTGCATCAGTGGGACATAATTAGGGATTATAATGACTTATACTGTATTTTAATGCGTTGCATTGCATCGCGCTTCGTAAACATAAAACCATGTCTGCATCTTTGATCGGAGAAATGACAAACAACAAACACTACTCTACACTGCACAAAAAACTCGCTTTAAATATAAAAAAAGTACTTACAGTCTTGAGTCAGAACAGCTGGCATTGTAGTCTACTCTAACAGGATCAGAAAACAGTCCTCCATAAAATGTGCTGCACACATCTGAATATTTGGGTTGAAGTGTTCTGGAACAGTGTTGTAAATACAACCTAACCACTGATTAGTCGTGTCCTCTTTTGGAAGGCCAAAGTAGTTCGGGCTAGAGTGAGCAGAGGCTGGGGGCTAGAGTGAGGAACGGCGGGAGGTTTAGAGTGAGCAGAGGCGGCGGGCTTGGAGAGACGGTCGTGCGGAGTGGGGGGGCCGGCGGAATTCGACGAAGGATGCCTCCGGAGGCTGCGGGCAACCACTGTGAAACCCGGACTCCACTCATTCAGGTGAAAGCCGATACGCACCTCCTTTTTCTTTCCTCTTTTTTTTTGGTGCTCCACAACGAAGGTTGTATTTCCTCAGCAACCAGCATGGATCAGCTCCAGGCATGACGAAGCAGATATCGTCCTCTTTTGGAAGGCCAAACAAAGTCAGTTCGCTTTCACTAAGAAACACAGCGCCGTCACGACATGGTGGCGGCAACAACCAATCCACCTCAGCAAAGAATAAAAGTTACGCCTTCTTTCTTTGCGTGAACATTTGGGCGGCGTTATGCAAATCTTCCCACATAGTGATATATATATATATTGGATAATCTCAACCTACGTTGAGCATCCAATGCATTTTCTTTTTAAATAATGTTTGTTAATAATAATACCTGAATATCAAAGATTTGAAAAGTGGAGGCTATTTTAAAATGGATGTGCAAATTGGGTAGCATTTTCTTTCCATCACGTGAAAGAGAAGACAGTGGAAATAATAAAAGTACATCAGACAGCGATCTGCATTAAGATCAAAGAGCTTGAGCCATTGTACAAAAGTACAAACATGTTTACCCGTGAAGCAGATGGCCGTAGCTTGCAGCCTGAAGAAGAAGCTGTTGTTGAGTGAATAATGACATGGTTAGTAAGCCCAAGTGTAAATACGCAAGTAAACACTGGCGCCTAGAGAGCAAAGCAGCCATGCTAGCAGCAATGAAAACGAACCTTTTTTCATGTCACATTGACCTTTTCCAGGCCAGATGAAATCAGTCTTGGCTTAAAACAAATAGCCACATTTCATCTGCTGTTACCCTTCAGACCGGACCGTGTGACCTTTGAACTTAATTTTCTATCTAAACCCATTTCCATGTGCCGCATCCCCCGCTCCGCTGTGATAAGTGTCTGAGGTCCTGCACCACAGAACAGTGATGTTTAAAATTGTAATTGAAGGGAGAGGCTAAACTCTACCTTTACGTGAAGTTACAGGATTGCATTCATTTTCTCACATTTGAAATTAGGTGCAGTGTTGAGGAAGCTACAAGCTACTCATAATTGTATTTATTTTCAAGCCACCATTTTGAAATGCAATGTCATATAAAGATGATATACAGTATTTGATCATTGTTTAAATGGACACTCAACAATTTTTGCGTAAATATGTATTTGAATTGCATATTAAATTTACATTTGGATTACAGTTTTAACAAACTAATAAACTTAATGTGGTGTATACGTACATACATGTAAATGATACAGGTAATATTCCTGTAATAGTGCTAATAATGTGTTTTAAATGCAAAATAACCAGGTACATAAACCTAATTTCTTTCATCTTGTACATTTATATAATGAATTTCGTCAACAGCTCGTCATATTTTAACCATGGTCAGATTGCTTTATTCTAAGTGAATCGTCAAATACATGAATTTTGAAAATATGATTATTTAAAATAAAGATTAAAATAATTAATAATAAACGATGCTAAGGTTTTTTTTTTTGAGTGCAGAAATCTTACCTGTTCCATTTATGTATGACTGACAAACATCTATCTATCTATCTATCTATCTAGTATTATAAAGCTACTATATACTATCTATCTACTATCTATCTATTCTATCATCTATCATCTCGTAAATATAGTTTCACAAAAACCACTACTTTTAGTTAGTTGTCCTTCTAAAATTATTGTACAGCATAATTCATAATATATCAAATGGCATGGTGGCAAAATAATAATTTCTTATTTTCTGAAGTACATGGCTTGTTCTGAAATAATTGGGTACACACAGAGGCATGATTCTGTGAAAATAAATGGCCTTCTAAAAATGTAGACAACAAATATAGAAATTTCTGTCACTGGGAATGATAAATAGTTCACATCTAGGCTGCTAGTATTGGTATTTCATCTTAGAAAAGTTCATTGATAAGCATGGATACCGTGCACTCTTTGACCGCATATTCACGCCAAACAATTGAAACCATTCTAACTATCCAGTAAATTTGTATGTACTTCAAAAGAGGTGTGAGCTGGGTGCAATTTTGTGCTACCAACCGTGGCAAATGCTAGTCCTACATTCATATAAAGAATATGCATTTATAGAGAGCATTGTGGCAGACAGCGCGAACCTCAAGGTTTCCAGAAGCGACTTGAATAAACAAACAAGAAGAAGCTATCTGTCCCCCTATCTCTAAATACACAGACAGCCACTTAGGTCACTTGAAAGGCTAATTTTCTGGAAATGTCACGTTAACGCTGAAGGCCTCACAAGGCATGAGAAAAAGATTAGCCCAGATGGAGACATTTGCAACACCAATCGCAAAGGAACTTGGGATTAGGCAAGCACCTTGTCTCGTCTTCAAACATATGCACACATTCACAGACACACAAAAAGGTCATTTCATACTCATTTCCCCCAACTCTGGTTGCACTTCAGTAAAAGCGAGGATGCATGGGCTTGAATATATTTGACAGACACAAGAGGATGCTTATCGGCACTCTTAAAAGTGCTGCGTCAAAAGCCATTTCATGTCACCACGGCTTCACACCTTCCTTTGAGTTTGTTTGATTGTCACATTTTGCATTCGGTTTTCTCCTCTGAGATCGCTCTCACAATAGCTCACAAACAAACAAAAACTGACTTTTGAGCTTGAAAAAACATGGAATCATAAAGCTGTTTCACCCTGAACTACACAGACAAACATGAGACCGCTAGCGCAATGAACCCCCTTACTGAATAAACAATCCAAATCTTGGAGTAACATTAATGATATACTTCCATTGTGAAGAATGATTGGTGAAGAGGGTAGATGAGTTTAATGTAACACAATGCATCCAAATGTGAGCAGGTCCATGCCTTCAGCTGTTCATGTTTTCCATCCCAAGGTTAAGAAAATAAATTACTTGCAAAAAAATCTTATCCTGTTGTGGATCAAATTTTTGTGTAAGCTCCCAAGTTGAGTGAGCATCCAGAGCATCCATTTCAAACAAATGTATTACGGCATTAAATTAATAAATAAGAATATCACAAGAGGTGACCTTCCCCAGCCATGCAAAAATAAATGTCTGCTGCACTGTCCTTCAGCTGTGGGAACTCACATCAGAAATATTGCTATTTTCTTTCAACATTCCTCCATGCAAACTGGATTAGCGCTCCACTGCTTATTTAACCTTTTCAAGTAAACTTGATTATTTATTTCAACTGGCCTCTCCTAGTTTTATCTTCTGGTTAAGAGAAAAGAGAATGACAAATAAATGGGTGACTGTGTAGTGTTCCCACGCTTGGTTGCTCTATAAGAATCTATTGTCGAGTTAATTGGAAAATGAGCAAGAACTTTTGGACTGAGGTGTTCTGTTAGAGTTAATGTAAACATCTTAATGTTTGGCCAGCCGATGACTTCACATGTATGTAGAATAATAATGCCCAGCACAAGCACGATGTTCACTGTTATTGCTCTTATGACCCTTCATTAGACCAGATGGCATTATTGGAATTGCTCTGAGTTGAGCAGATGAAGGATTTGAACTTATTTGTGTAGTCCATTTGACACCAGAGTTTGTTTGGTTATTGTGTTTTCTTCAAACTTTTGCTCTGCTATGACTATAGTTGAAAGAGAAAATTGACTGTAAAAGAAGATCACGGTTAAGATAGATAGATAGATAGATAGATAGATAGATAGATAGATAGATAGATAGATAGTCACACTAAAGGGTCCCAGGTAACAAAAATATGTTCAAAGAACATTTTGCTAATGTTCCCATTAAGTTATTTAAACATTATTTCAGAATGTTCTCTGAATGTTCAAAACGTCCAGTTTTTTAAAAATGTTTTAAAAACTTTTTTGGTTATTCAAACATTAAGGTAATTTTCCATTTGATAATTTTGCAAACATTATTGGAATGTTAACTTTTGACTGCTCTCTGAATGTTCTGAAACAAGTAGTAACATTTAAAAATGTTAGACACATTCCAACTAAAACGTGTCAATATTACAAAACATTCGATGCAGGAGGTTTTTTTTTTATTATTTTTTTTATTTTTGAGATCATATTCAAAGGAACGGCTAATTCTGACACACTGTTCGTTAAGGTTACGGAAAAATCATACTTAAGAGAACTTTTGGACAGAAAGTCGAGGACTATGGCATGTTAGCTGGAGCGTAACAATGTCAAGGTGTGAAACTAGTGTTTTGATGAATTTTCATTTATGGGCATGATAAATGGCTATTACTAATACACACTGTGGTTGTGCTGATACATACTGTGGTTCAGAGCAAATAAGACGATGTGAAAAGAGACCGCGGGGGGCAGTGGGGGTGGTGGACCAACTTGGGTTTGGACCAAGCCATTCAAAACAAAGTGAAGCTGAAAATTCCCACTAACATAAAACTTTACACCTATAGCATGTTGCATCACAAATTGCAATTCATCACTTATTGTCTTATCCTACAATTTCACTAATATGAGATGTTTAACATTTTAGCTCACCAAAATAAATAGCAATGCTTAATGTTAATCAGACTTAGCATACACGCCTACTGCCCAGAACTGCATCTGCATGTTAATTTCAGAAGTATTGATCTTTGCGTAAGGTTTCACTCCCCTGACAGTCATCAAGTTACCTGAGGCAGCTCGGTCCAGCGGTCTATCCCTGGCATCCGTGTGGATGCATGTGTTTGTGTGTGTGTGTGTGGGTGGAGACAGTGTAAAGATGGAGTTGCACTGACGTGCCCTGAAGCCCACTCACTGACACAGCTTCTTTAGCAAAGTTTCAAATTATTTTAATGAATCCCAGTTTGATGTTATTTATATATTAACACTAATCAGACAGTCACAAACAGGCCTATTTGTGGTCGCTAAGCACTTCTACCCCTATATATTTTGATAATCCACAGACTACTTTTTGAAATTAACCAAATAAGATCTCTTGCATAGAAAAGAAGTAGGTCAATGCGAATGTTTGAGACAAGAATGGAAAACAAACTTGAGGGTGAGAGCAGCCATGATAGTGTGGGTTGATAGGAATAATGCAAACACACAAGCTTGTAAGGTTAATACACGGTAGGCAAACACAATCACCCTTCCCATTTTTAATAGGAATGTGCTTATTGAGACACTTAGAGGGGTGGCAGGTGATGCCTGACCTTTTATACACACAGTTCAAACATTCATTATCATACAAATATAAGCCTTTTCACTAGACCATCGATACATGGATATGTCAATAAGTTCAAGCCTGGAAAACCGAAGCAGCTGATTGGCTGGGAAGAATCAGTGCTTTTCTAGGTGATTAAGCTCTTTCTGAATAACCCTGTTTCAGCAATATTTGGCTGCGTGAATGCAGACATATTGAGAGAGTATCGATCAGTAAGTGCTCTGTAGTGCTTGTATGGTTGTTTGAAATTAATTTACAAAAAGCTAAATATTAAAATAAGGTGGTTACTGAAGGTTCCTTTATTTCAGTGCAATTTAAACCACGTTTCTATAGGTTTTTCTTATAAAAAGGCAATCAATGGGTGCACTGAGTTTAAGCAAGCAAATTAATCCAGGAACACATACAGGATAGTTAAAAAGTATGAGCACTATAGATAGATAGAAATATATCCCTATTAGCTAGGTACAGTAGAATACAGACAGACAGACAGATAGACGAATACCCAGCAAACAAAAATATATTCTAAAGACGTCCTTTTTACATTGCCATTAAGTTATAAAAACGTTACTTCTAAATGTTGTCTCAACATTCAAAACATCCAATGTTTTAAATGTTTTAGAAACATTATTTCTTGGTTTTGTGAATGTTGAGGGAATGCTCTCTGAACATTTTGAAACAAATAGTAACATTTAAAATACACTAGATGAACATTCAACTAAACATTTAGAGAACCTTGCTAAAACGTTAGTCAAATTCTGAGAATGTTCCCTGATAGCTGGGTAGCTGTGGACAGATAGACAAACAGATAGATGATGAGAGATGATTACTGAAAGTCCCTTTATTTCAGTCTAATTTCAGCTACATTTCTATAGGTTTTTCTTATAAAATTGCAATCAATGGGTGTGCTGAGTTTACGTAAACATATTGAATCCAGGAACACATACAGTACAGTACCAGCACTCAAAATGTAATTTTAAAAATAAAATGCAGCGCTGAGCACCCAATGACAATTATCTTGATGTCTTTGAAGGTTTTCCATAGATAGGAGATTGTAACAAAAGCAGCATCATTACATTCACAACCAGGTGTTTAGAAAACGTTGTGGCACGGTTCGCATTCTCACTGTAGCTGGAGCAGGCACTGTGGTCTCAACCTTTTTAAACCTTCCCTAAACCTTCCCATTTTTAACAGGCACATTCTCCACAAAGGGTTAATTCAATCACATCAGGGCTTCTTTGCTCTGCCGAGCGCTCTCTCCCATCATACTTTAGACTCAGCCGAGCGTCCCCTCATTGATGGCACCTTTGGCTCCACAATAGAAGCTAATTTGTTAGAATCTTTCACAGGTCAGGGGCTGCGTGAAGGCGAGAGGAGGGCGCCTCGGCCACCGGGAAAATAAAGCCATCCACTGAGGTAGGGGGAGCCAGGATGGGAATGATGTGGTGGGGGGTATTGAATGCCCACCTCTCTTTTTATGATCGTGGATATCTAATATATAAATATCCATTTCCCTCTTCTGTCAGGCAAGGCTGTAAACTCTCTGCTTCCCCCGTCCCAGTTAACGCAGGTTAATAGATTGATTCCAGTGACATGGCTCATAATGAACAGTAAATTGTTTTATCTCTTAAGTCTTATTTGGTCGGCCGGGAAAACATATGAGGTAATATGGCCGGGACTAAATGGGCCGTATAATAGATCTCTAGCTAAGGCATAAGGATAAGGGCTAAGGCAGGGCTATGATTAATGAAAGTAATAATGCAGTTGAAATTGACATTTTTCTTATTCCTCATTTTTTCCCCCAGCCTCTTTTAACTTTTTTTTTTTAATAGCCCCTCTTTCACCTCTGGCTTTGACCATTCCTGTGTGCTTTGATTTGTGGGTAATTGTAGGACATAATTTGTTTTAAGTTCTGCACACGGCATTCAGAGACAATACTTCCATGCGTTACTTGTGCTCAGCTTATTCGGTAACAACTTTCCGAATATGTTCAAATGATGCGACACAAGGACCGGATGCAATTATGTTAAAATCAAGGTCATTAACCAGTGTGCTGAGAACTGACCCTCTTTTCTCAGAGCGGTTCGTGTGATGACAGCGAGGCAGGGTAAAGAGACAAGAGGTCACCTCTGTTTCATTGCTCTTACATTTGTTGGGTTGGGCCACAAATCACTTTGTTCTTAGCGTAGCCATTAATGCTGCTGTATATCAGCGTGTTCTCAAGCATCTCTTCCGCTCAGCTAAAACCACCTCTGTCATCTTCTGACATTTGGAGTTGGCTGTGAGCAGTCAGTTGTGACATGCTGCTTCTGGTGAATAAACTGCATTCTTTGTCTTTTCTGGTTCATGTTCAAAAATGTCTTTATAAATTGCAAAAATAGGCATTGTTGCTATAATAATTTGCTCATTACTTTTATTTTTGAAGGTTTGCTTGTATAATTTTATAAGAATTAATGTTGTTGGCTAGAATTCCTAAGTATATCCTGCCAAAACTGTTGTCATGTTAATAATTATCAACAAAACCATTGCCATGTGAATAATTGTCATAAGAGATAAAAAAGCCTATTGGATTTGTTGACTTTTATGGAGAAAAGTTTTCTGTAACAGACAAAATCAATGTTAAATGTTAATATCAGCACAGCCAGGTTGGTTGATAGGTCCTGATTATCTGAAATTCACAAACAAAACTATGCAAGATAAAGAAAATACAACACAGGTTACATTAAATGCACAGTAAAATGAGGATAAAAATGGCTTAATGCAGTAAATTATTGGGTCCACAGTGAGATAAGCCACCAAAATAAAAAAAGACATTTAGATATGGTTCACAAGTTTAAACATTTAGTATAAATAATTCTCCATATTTTGGTACCACTTTAGTTTAGGAATCAATTCTTACTATTAAGTAGTTGCTTATTAGCATGCATATTCCTAGCATATTGGCTGTTTATTAGTACTTATAAAACACATATTTATGCCTTATTCTGCATGACCATATTTTACATTGCTTAATCTTGGCCCATACTTAAACTTAACAACTACCTTGCTTATAATAAAAATAATAATAATAATCATTTATTTAGGCAAAAGTCATAGTTAATAGTAAATAGTCAGAATTGGTCTCCAAACTAAAGTTTGACCCATAGTTTTGGTCCAGTGCAATTTGTGTTGATATTAGCATTTTTCACGGTTCGTTTTCTTTTGTTTGATAAGCATTTTCGTACTGTGTTGGGTCACCACTGCAAAGTAAAAACTGGTTTCTTAAATAAAACGAGCCGAGAACCACCATGAACCCCAGATAAAACCCATGCGTAGACAATCAGAGCAGTTATTACAGGTTTCTTATTACAGTATGTGAAAACGATTCAAATGTTGGGTTGTTGGTTGATTAACTTTATTCCCATGAGAAAGCATATTATCAGCCTTCTGTCCCCTGAAATATTTTCCAAGTTAGAGTGCTGGTCTCAGACACTAGAGGGAGAGCTTGGTATCATTGCTAAGAAAAGGGAATACATTTAAACTCTTTCAACAGTTGTGTCTTCAAAAGAAGAAGAAGAATAAAAGTAGGATTTTAAACATAGAAACAATATGACACAACTAAGATCTAAATGTAAAAGAAATAACTAAGCTCTATTTGTAGGTACCTAATCATAGACCTAAATTTGTGACATTGATCATGTGACTCTTTACAGATGGTCAGATGTTCTTTCCAAATATGATCACAAAGTATTTTCACAAGTGGACTCTGACTTTTGAACACCACTGTAAATGTTCATTAACTTTTTCCAAGTTTGCAACAAGGTATGGCAGTTTGGGAAGGGAAAAAAAACACCTATGTAGAAATCAATGGCTTTTAATTTCATTCTATTGATAAACCTTGATAATGCAGCAGTTGAACTGGGCCTCTGTCAGTGGTCATGGCAAGAGGCAGATTAAGAGTAATTGTGCCTTGACCCATATAAGACCACTGCCGCCACCTTACTCGATCTTCCCGTTCAAGCCTTACCCAGCCTGCACTAGACCTGCTTCCACACAGCCCTGCCTGTGGCAAGGTGATAAATTACACTTCTTAACTACCATTGATTACTTTGGGCTTCTCCACTTTGTGTGACAACTGTTCAGTCGTACCGAATAGAGCTTAATGGCACATTAGAAGGAGGAAAGTACACAGCCTCCCCAGCTTTGATTAAACCTGCTTGTTGCCTAACAAAGACAAACTGAAGTGTTTTGGGTCTAAGGTGGCTGGAAACCACATGGCTGAAGATATGAGATGCTGGCCCAGCATGTATTGAGGGTAATTAGGTTGTTTTTCTAAAGGAAGTAACAAAGACAAACACTTTTTAAAGATGTGTCTTAGGAAACCAGACGTATGCATTGATTTAAACCAAAGTAACATGATAATTTCTATAATTTAGCTTGAAATATAATTTGCAAACAGTATTGGTGTCTATATTAGTACTTGAGAATAAAGGTGAAGTGTGGTTTAGACTGGAAGTATATTTTCTCAGTAATCTTTATTCGAAAATATGCATAATTGTTCATATATTGTAATTTTATAATGTGTAGTTTTCAATTATAATTGGTATTCTATTCTATTTTTATGTAAAATCAAAAAATATTTTTATTTTTTTATTTTTTTTTAAATACCAATTAGAATCGAAAAGACCTAAACCAGATGTCTTATTATCAAACCACCATGTGACGGGTCACATGCAAAATAAAAACAGCGTTGTTAGTCTAAACCGAAGCCCTTCGTTTGTCACCCTTTTTACATGTCAATCAATTCCATCACTTTTTTTGGATTTCTGTCATCAGACCTCAAAAAAGTATAAAGCCTGTTTGTACCTCCATGTAAAAGAAAATATGGGAGCAATGTGTGTACCAGTCTGGCCAACCTGTTCGTTCACCCGTCAGTTTAAATCAGTTTTGACACTCCTGTCACTTTCCCTGACCCTGGAGAGACTTCTACTGACCTGGACCATCCTATTAGGGTCAAAAAGCAAAAACTTAGCACCAATCCAAAAACAAAAGCTGTAAACCCCTCATTAGAATAAGGATAATGTCATCTCTAAAGGAGAAGTGCCACTTAGAGAGGCTGGGAGCAGCTGTCTAAGAGTTTGCCTTTGTGTTGAAGTTTTAAGGCAGGCCCTCGGGCAGAGGTGTGCCCTGGCAGGTCAGTTTGGCTCTGGGGTCGGGGCTTTTTGGCCCTGCCGTACCGCAAGCAATGGTGTTCTCCTAGAAAGGGCCTGGCACTGCTGTCATCCACAGATCATGTGAAACTGCCAAAAGTCAAGTCTAGAATCTAAGGGTTAAACTGATTAGCCATGCACTTGTGCTCCCTGGGTCAGAGTTGGAAGAACAATAGTTTGATTATGGAATGGAAATCTCTTTCATTGCTTGCTTAATATGGCCTCGTTTTATTCGCGCCTGCCTCAAAAGAGCAAAAGTCAGATGATGACGGTCTTGCAGGAGTTGAGTGGTGAATGTTTCCCTTCTTTTGCAGCCCTACCCTTCCTCATCACTCTGCTCCTCTTGCTTCCTGTGGCTATTGCTCCCATTTGGATAGCCACGCTACCTCGCCCTCGCTTTCCATCCTCTGCGTGTCTGTCCAAGAAGGCGCTCCCTGTCCTTCTTTCTCACTTCCTTTCTTCTAGTTGTGTCCCCCCATACCCCACCCACTTTCACTCGCCCTGCTGGTCCTTCTCGCTGTGTTCTTCTCACTTTCGCCTACACTCCTCTCTGGGAAATGTAGATCTTTTCCTGACAAGTTCCTCGTAGACTGGAAAAGAAGCAAGGCCTCAGGAGATCATCAGGAATCCTCTGCCAAGAAATGCGTGGGAATGGTCTGGATGGGAAGAAGAAGGGCTTTTAATTGTTTTGTTTTTTTTTCTTCATTTTTTTTTCTCTGGAATTAGTCAGTGGAAAAATGCAGTGATTGTTCATTTATTTATCTTATGTAAAAGTGGGACTGCAGATTTGTGCTGAAAGGCTATGGAGAGGAGAGGCGAGTTTATGACTTACCCAAGAACTTACATCCTTTCCTTAATTAAGACGATTAAGGGACCAATTGCCTCTTTAGCTGACTGCATGATTATGTGCAAATGTGAAGTTTATGCATGTATACAATCAGTTGGCATTGAGTGCGGTACAATGGATCAATCAGGCCATATTTACAGCACCGGTGAATATTTACCCACTGTGTTTATGCACTTTAGAACCTGCTTCAGAACACAGCTGGAATAACACAGGCTGTACTTTTGGGTTCATTAAATGCACAATCAGATGGTTTCCTGACTGGAGAATGGTAGAGTTCAGCTGTGAGGTAGAGGCCTCTGGAAGTTCATGGATGTCTGGAGACAGATGCTATTTTTGTTGGCCTGTGCGTCTCCTGATCCGCAATGATTATATCCCAGACATCCTTCTCAGAAAAAAGCATTGCAAAAGCCGAGAGCTGAAATCTAATGATTGATTTATTTATAACATGGATGTACAGAAAGTTGAAGATCATAGTCCATGAGAGAGTTGTAAGTGAAAGTGACAGAGTGCACAAAAGTTGACATACGAGATGAAGTCCATATCATCTGTGTTCTTTATCCTAGATTTACGTCCTTATATAAAGTTTTCTTTTCACAGTATTTTTTTTTTGCATTGTGAAACACTTTTTTTTATTTGCACCCAGAAATGAAAATGTCCTTCCTTTCCTTCAAATCACCTTCATGTCATTCCAAACTTATATGAACTTTCTTTCTTCTGTGTATTCCAACTCTTCATAAGCTATACAAATCATTCTTTTGCAATAAATATTTTAAATTAGTTCATTGTTTTGGTTCACAAAACTGGTCTAAATGATTCACTCATTAATTAAACTGACTCACTAAAGGACAAGATATCCAACATACTTTGTAACTGTTTTACGTTTTAGTTTCTAATTCATATGAATTCATACAATCACATTTGTACGATTTGTATGATATGCTTACGCCCATAGGCGGAGGGTGAACCAAATCCAGGGTAAGGCTAAACGCAGCCAAATGTATTAAACATAATAAACCCGTCTTTTTAGGCAAGAACCAGACATGGGTGTCATGTAGGCTAAAAAAAAATGTTTAATGGGACTGAATTTGTATTTAACGTGATTACAATTTAATAAAAACGTTAGAAATTGATAATTATATAATGTTTCCTTTCCACGGTTATTCAAACAGTGAATAAATTATATATAGAAAGTAACATTATCAACATCTATCGCGAGTTTAAGCACTCTCAAAAAAACTATCGTTATAATCACTGAAGCTGTATACACTGTGAAATTAATATCTTACATTGTACGTACATCTGCGCTTTGTTGTTTATGATGAGAGAATTCATAGAGTCCGGAATTCAGTCAGCGAATGGCGTGCGCACTAAACAAAACTGATGAGTTTCAGCGATGACTCATCTGAACGCCTCTGATTGGCCATTGCAGTCCTAAGCTCAACAGAATTGTGTGTGATTGGTTAAAATTTGCAACACTGTAAAAATACTTAAAATTAAATACGGTGCAACATGAGCAGATCTTAATTTAATGCCACAATAAACACTGTCTATTCATATTCACTCTGTTAGCAACAGACATAATAGATTTAATTTGTTTGTGCATGGGCATTTTTGTCCAATTTAGTGGTATTTTTGCCCCAAGTCCCCATGGCCAGCGGAAGACTTACACCCCACTGATGGTTAGGTTTAGGGGTAGGGTTTAGGTGTGGACCTTCATGCTTACATTTTTCTAAAAAAAGTAACATTTTCTCTTGAGATTGGGTTGGATTACCAGTAAACAACAAAATAAATTGTTTGTGTTGCTAAATGTTGTAATGCAGTCCACAGATAATTTTTTTAATATTGAAAATCCTTTTTAATTGTAATTGCATATAAAATAGCTCAATGGGTTTGTGTGGTGACATAATAGTCAATAGAGACAGAAATTTCACTTTTGGATGTTCTGTTCCTTTAAATCTACCATATGATAAAAGAGAGGGAGAAAGAGTAGAAATAGTCGAGGGCCTTTCCATATTCCCAGACAAGACAGAGGAACACTCATCGAGACTCTACTTACACATTGCTTTCAAACACTCCTCACAGCCCCTGTAGTCCTCCACCCTGCAGGGGATCACTGAAGGTCAATCTCTTGTTGAACAATGTCACTTACCACCTTTGTTCCAAAATGGACTTAAAAGGGCCTTTATTGCAAACGCACAATCAGACCCCTTTCTTATATTAAAGGCACATGACACATCAAAGGTGGGGGGCCATCAGGAGAGTTGAGGGGAGATCAGCATCCAAGCAACTGTATTAGCACATTGTCCAGTGCTATGAATGAGAAGGAACGGCTCTTGATTTTCAGCTGTCAGTTTGCCTTCTTATGAGACTGTTGTTGTGAATGTCTCTATCTCCCAGGTGGCTGGTCAGAGAATGGCACCTTCAGAACTGGGAATAATGTATACTGTGCACTATTAAGAACTTTATAATCACTTTGTTTTTTGCACATTGGCTTGACTGAAAGGTTTTTGTCATCAAAGACATTTCAATTTGGGGTAAAAAAACATAAATATCTGAAAACAATATTGCTTATTTCAGAGCACAAAACAACCCTTCTGCCCTTTCCTGATTTTCTTTTAGTGAAAAATGTCCATTGAGAAGGTCAGCCAAGAATGTAACCGAATTAGTGAGGCTAAACAACGGACGAGTTTTTCATTTAATGAGTTTTATTGCAATATATGTAAGTCTCCACTCATGGTACAATGAACAGGCCTTGATATTATGATATTTAATGTAATGCGATATGACTTGGGCCATCTTCACTATTCCATTTTACAGTGTACACACTGATTTAAAAGGATAGTTCATCCAAAAATTAATATGTATATGCTTTTGTAAGGGGGTAAAAAAAAAAAATTACTCCATTGATTTTTATTGTATGGACAAAAACATTCTTCAAATCTTCTTTTATGTTCTACAGTCCATTTTTCATTTTATGTGCATTATCCCTTTAAATAAATGTTTGTAAGTCAGATTTAGTCAGAAACAGCACTTTTGGAGCCGCTTGCCATTCAAGATGTGATGTTAGCCTCTAACACGATAGGCAGTGAGGAGTGAGTGTGAATTACTAATGTAAACCCAAGGAAGCCAAGTGCTAAGCCTGTGCTATGTTTTGACACGGTTACCAAACAATAGCAAAATCTTCATCAATCTGGAGATTGAGGCTGGAGCTAAAGCCTCCACATGTGGCTGCACGGTATTGTGTTTAATCCAGAGAGTTTGAGAGCGAATGAGACAAATAAAAAGAAGGAGAGAGAAAGAGAGAGAGAGAGAGAGAGAAAAGGGGCCCTGTAAATTCTGCAGGGCCAGGGGTCTCAATCTGTGCATGGCAGGAAGCTTCACTGGGTGGTTTGTTTAGCTGGATGTGATTTCGAGTGGCAGGAGGGGGTGTCGCCCAGTCATAAGGAGCACAATAGGGCATACTTTCTCAACACAGTTAATAGGCAATAATGATGTGGATTGCATCCAAGCACCTCCATGGCCCACGTCCTCAGATTAAGATACCCCTAGGCCCACAGCACACCCTTTAGTTTATTACCTCACTTCGTTTATCACACAGAGTCCTGCTTTCTAGCAGTTGCTGGAGAATTTATGTGTGCATGGTGGGATTTTATGTGAATGCGCTGTTTTTATTAATGTGTATTGTTTGACCTTTGTTGAGAATATTACTGTTTCAGAAACAAATGTTGAGTAAGGTAACTCAAAGCGTTTTGCATTGACTCACTCATTGTAGTACTTAGTCAGATCACAAGCATTATTTTACAGACTGGCCATTAAGCTACACTATATGATTAACAGGTAATTGAGGTCATGAAAGTAATTTTATTAAGTGAAACAGTTCCAACTGCTTCCAACATATAAACTCACCAATGTTTGGCAAAACATTTGGTTAACATATTGTACAAACATAGAAAAAAAAAGAGAAAAGGCAAAAGAAAAAAAGAGCTCAGGAGTATCGCGTTGCAGGAAATAAGCACTCACCCTCTCTAAGTAACCGATTCCAAGAGAATGGAGGAAAGGAAAAAAGATAGGGAGCCAGAGCCTGGGATTTTCGAAACACTGAACAAGATAGATTCTCTCCAAATCCTAATTGGAGAACAGTTGATTTAATTGGTATCCATTTGGCTGACAAAAGAAAGCAAGGGGTAGTGGGCAGGCAGAGAAGGCCCCTTGGGGGATGTGAACATGGAGTGGCTCTGCCGAACGCTCGGGGACGGATCACTTCCAAAGACAAACCGTGGGAGCTGGCAGGACAGATTGCAGTGGGAAGGGGAACGGAGGGGGAGGGAATGTAGAGAAAGCCTTTCAGAGCAGAGCCATCTTTATTTTTGGAAGGCTGAGCTGTTTGTGAAGCTCTAAAACCACTCCGCCGCGCTCGGGGAAAGAGCTTGTAATAGGACTCTGACCCAAGGAGGACAGAGGGGTTACGGTTCAACGGTCCCTGCAACCTGAGGCCTCTTACCGCCCAGACAACTAAATTAAAGTGATCACAACAAACTACCGAATACGCTCCGGATTAACTCGTCCACTTGGCCTTTCACGTTCACTCTCCACTTTCTGATTAAAACAGTGAAAAAAAACATGAAAGTTCCTACTATTTAATGTGCTTGACTTTCTCACACTGTGACAATTGATCTTGAAGGGATAGTTCACCTGTAAATTAAAATTCTGTCACCCTCATGTCCATCCAAACCTGTTTGACTATGATCCTTCTGTGGAACACAAAATAATATATTTTGATAAATGTGTGTTTTTTTTTTTTGTGCATACAGTGCTGTCTTGGACCCCATTAATTTGCATTATATAGATCAAAATATTCTTCAAAGTACTTCACTTTGTGTTCCACAGGAAAAAAAGAAACAAGTTAGAAACAACTTTAGGGTGAGTAAAGATGAGAGATTCTTCATTTTTGGGTGAACTGTCTCTTTAATGAATATTATTGCTTTACCTTGACAAAGGTATATTGATAAAGATATACTGATGCAAAAGTTATAATGATCATTTGATATAAATGGTATTTGAAAAAAGACAAAAGCTCAGATAAGATCAGCTGAGGTACATTCTCTCTTTACGAAAAAAGAAAAAAAAATCCTAAATTAAAAAAAGCTCTAAGCAAGTTTCATGAACTGTGCATCTGTGTGTGTGGGATAAAAAGAGTGCATCTGTGGACTGTTGAGGCCCGGATGTGCAGACAGGGGGAGACCCAGGTGCTGCACTGTTTTTATGGCCTCTGTGGAGAAAAAAGGGTGGGGGGAAGAGGGATAGCGGAAAAGAGAAGAGAGAGAGAGAATGAGAGACAGAGAGGAAAGGAGAGCAGGGATAAATGACCCGGGGCCAGGCAACATAGACCTTCACTTCAGCCACGAGGGGACCCAGTCACTTCTTATCTCTTCCTCCACTTTCACTGTTCTGCCATTTACAATCCTCTCTCTCTTCTCTTTCTCTCTCCAGCCCCACACCATCACCACACACAATTAAAAAAAAATCTTAAATCACAGTTACAAATGCTGTATACACATAGGAATAATGAATAAAAATAGCACACCTAAAATAGAGTAGTTCAAACTGAATTTTAAATGGACATTTCTTAAACTGGACTTTAAATGTCAACCCAACATATAGTAACACTATTTTTCATCATCCAAATTAAGAAGAAAAAAAAAGAATATACATTATACATATACATACAGTATACATATACATAAACACACATATATATATAATTTTTCCTTTTTTGTATGATTAACAGTTTTAGTTCTATGTTATTTAATATAGAAATGAAATCAAACATTGAAATATATGTATTAATGGAAATTCATTAATGTAGCCTTTCTTTATGATTTTAATGTTTGGTTTCTAAATGTTTCTTGAATTTTGATGTTTTTTTTCCATTAACATTCTCATTAAACACACTGTGGTCAACTGTTTTCTCTTTTCATAAAAGTTAGTGAGTCTATTTATTCTCCAAATAATCTATGTGTAATTACATTGTATTATTTGCATTTAGTATTATTTTTTCCCTTTTGTCTGTGCCACTATTAGAACAAACCTGTAACTCGTTTTGGGGTTACGGCCCGCCAGTTGAGACCCGTGATTTAGTGTATAATCCCAAGCGCACAATGTACCAGTCCACACAGTTGAGTGTTTTAAAGCAAGTTTCACTCCGAAGTGATTCTCTCCATCCTTCTCTCTCTTCTTTTCAGTAAAAGGAACATTGTTAGATTTATGCTAAATCAGCGGCTAGCTTTAATCCCCTCCTTACAGTATATGACAGGGCTGCCCTCACCTTGCCAAGCACTTAAAGAGGCAATCTCTCAAAAACTTGCCTTTCAATTAAAGCCTTGCGAGTGTGCGTAGGAGCTGTACAGGAGTTGGGGGTTGTGGCCAAAGGGGCAACAAGCCCATTCCTGATGTAAATGAAGAGATGCATATCAGCGTTAATCCATTGCTTTGTAGTCACAGCCATACCTAAAGTCTGTCTAATTTCCCTTGCCCTCCCCTTTCCAGCCAGAAGTGTATCGATCGGCTGTAATTGAAGTGTACTTGATAATCCGCAAGGAAACAGGGGAGAGGGAGACCCTCAACTCTAACTCTGATGCACAGAGAATGGAGATGGGAGTGTGTGTGTGTGCTGGTGCTGTGAGGGCTCTTAGGTATGGGCGGGTTGGGCAACACCCCTTTCACAATTTTTTCTCAGCTGATTAAACTCATTGAGAGGCAGGCAAGTGGAACAAATGGATACAAAGGTCTGCCAGGCAGCCAACAGCAGCACGGATTTCTTCATTGAAACTGCCAGCTCCAAATCTCTAAGGTTGTCTCTACACTATTACCCTGCAGGAGAGCCCTGCCCCAAGCTCCCTTAACTGTATGAATAACCACAGTGAGACCGCTCAGACCCGCAATGAAGATTTCGAATCTGTAAATCCAATTTCATACATTTGATAACACAGCCACCGTTAGAATTAAATTATGTTTTATTCATCCCGGTAAAGGGAAACTCGATGTATCCGGTAATGGGTTCAGTGTTGGATAAATACATCGGCTTCAGTAACTGGGTATGTAATTGAAGGATCATTGTTAAAATACCACCTTGCAAAAAAGGCAATTGCATAATACGTGGAATGCAGGAAGAAGTCGTTTCAACAGTTTCAACATAGACGTTACACAAATAGAGGATCAAAGCCATTTTGCTTGAGTAGCACGTCATCTGCCCATTGTTTGTTTGTAAGCAGGGAAGTGGTGGTCTGTTTCCTAGCAGACTCTCTGAGAGGTTGCCCAGGATAGCTGTCTGCCTATCTAGACTAGTCGGGCTCAGTTCTGCCATTTTAGTACTATGTATTTTGATCAGGTACATGTGTTTGTTTAAAATAGAAAGGGAGGTAACAGAAGGTTGGCCATGATTTGGAATCTAAAAATATTACTTCTTAATATTTGATAAATAGATCAGCGCCTGGAATGTATGCTCAAAAGACTTTCCAATAGCTTATATAACGTCTCTCTCTGCTATTCTGGTTGTCATTTATGCAATTTATAAAGACGGAAAAAAAAGTTTGCATTTCGTGTTGTGCTTCTTTATTATTCTAAATATTGAAATCAATACATATGTGTGCATGCGTGTGTGTGTTTGTGCGTATATAGGCCTAACATGTATCCTGCTTTTACATTATTCAGATATGGAAATCTGTTTACAGCGTATATTGTATGTGGACCTATATATACTGTATGCATATGGACATCAAAAAGTCTCTATAAAAATATGTGTAGTAAAATTATGATTACGATTTTATTATTGAGCAGAATAGGGGGGAAAATGCGTACATCCAAAACATCTCCAACAGGTGCAGGAGCAAAACAGAAAACATTGAAGAAAATTAGGAAATTCCGCACAATGGATATATAGAAAATATATTATATGTATACAGACATCATAGTTTTATAATCTGATTTTTATAGAGCCTTTTTGATAGTATGAGTATATATGTATGGACCTACATATAGTCTCGATAATAGACCTCTCCCTGTGAACATGTGCGCTAACTAAAGAGAGAGCTGTCCTGTTGCCAGCAAAGTGAATTAGACGACCTAAACTGTAGCCTTGCCAGACAGTTGTGTCAGTGTCCTTGATCATCATGCACTGACATTTGGCCATGAGGACAACAGGAAATGGCCAGGCCTGAATGGGAGCCACTGTGCGTCATGAAAGTGATAACACAGGCCTTGTGCAGGAGGGGTTGCTTACACCATATGACTATGATTTACATTAGCAGAATGAGAAGGGTAGAAGGGAAAGAGACACTGCTTGTGTTAATATAAAAGCATTTAAGTTATATATAGTATTGTAGTATTTTAAACCACACTTGAAAAGGAATGTTACTGCATTAGAAAACAACATATTAAATGTTATTTAATCTATTCTACAGAAAGGCAGCTCAGACAGGCACACTACATCAAAGCTATTACACAAAAACATTTGTTTTGATTTATAAAATAATAGATGTACTCTTCAGAAAGAATTTGGACAATTTCTGGTTGTTAAATATTAATAGACCATGTTCTCAGCTAATGTTAAGTACAAATGTAGTTACTCTGCAAGGACACTTGTGTGCACTTGAGGTGAACTGATCTCATTCTTTCACCAAAAAAAACCATTTTCGCAAGTTGGGACAAATTAAGGTCAATGGTGGATGAGAATGCAGCAACATTCAACAACATTCATAACATTTATATGTGTAGCTCAAGTGTCTTTTCGGGTCGCTTTATATATGTTGTGCATACATTATATAATCAATTATTTATTTATTATTTGTTTAATTATATGTGATTTGCACTTATTATAACTAACTAACTAAATAAATAAAAGTATTTTTGATTCTGTTGTACTTATTATATATAGATTATATATTATATTATTATATAATATAATATAAGATTTCTAATAGGATAATAAGGCTGGATTTTGTTTCATGTTTACAGAACCATTTAAACATTTAAAAATCTAAGAGAGAGAGAGAGACATTTGACTCTGAAATATATTTTGTTCCGTAAATACACACACACTGCTCTACTAGCAGCCAGTACCCTCCAGGTATCACAGTGCCCTCTCCTCATTAACAACATTACCAGCAGCAGAGACCTTAGACTTATGAGGCCTCATGCTTTCTCGCAGCATGTTTTTTGCCCACTCACACACACATATACAGCTAAATAGACACGTGCACACAGAAATGCACACATGAAAACACACAGCAGGTATCCAGATGCCCTTGCTCCTTGGGAGGGGCTGAGAAATAACCATAACTCCCTTCTCCCCTCCCTCCGCCCGGCTGACCTCTGTTTTAAGTGGGCAGCAGGTAATTGGTGAGGCGGTTGCCCATCAGCCACCACCTCTGCGTGTGCCGTCTGTGTCATCTCTATTTATTATATTCTGCACACACCCTGGGCTCCAGTAATCAATTTCACAAGGATACAGGCCTGATATCCGCCCGCGTGCGCATCATGAGGCCAGCCCTCCTCTTATCAAGTGCAGAATTGCTGGCTAGAGGTCAGGAGCAGATAAACAGGGGTGTAAAGCAACTCCCCCTCCTTATTCTAACCCTACCTCCTGACAAACAAAAAGGTTGGGGAGGCGATGTTGGGCGCTGCTGGTAGGGTGGGTGGGTGCATCGAGAACAAAATAAACAGCCAGTGAGAGGCCGTGACCCCTGTAAGGTGCCTCTTGTTACGGCCAACCTTCAGAATTTTATCATCAGTGTTCCTGACCACTTCATAATTTGAAGGCAGCGGCGGGCTCATCTTTGTCGAGGAGTTTGTGTGCGTTAGCCTACAAACATGCTCTTTCTGATTATCTCTCTGCAGACCTTTACAGACCAAGCCTGACTCTATCAATCATAGCTATCTTTCTCAAGCTCTTCTTTTGACCCATGTCCCCTAGTTTCCACCTGTCCAACCATTCATTTATAGTAAATTAGTTATTAAAAAAAAGAAATATATTATACATAATATATTTATTTATTTATTGTTTGTTTGGTTAGAAAAGTAATCTACAATTAATCTACATAGATGTAGAACCATTATTGACTTTTTCCAGATGAATGAAGTACTAAGTATGTACTCTATGTAAATACTAGTACAAAAAAAATAACTGTTCCTGCGTTCTAAAAAAAATTATAATAATAATTAAAAAAGTGGCATTGAGGCAATTTACATGGACGGGAAATGGTGGCCATCATTAAACTAATCACTGTTTCAGTAGTATAGCCACAAGACGTAAACAATATGCATGTTAACACGATGTTAGTGTGCCAAAGTCACTTACTAACCTTTTCTGTGTAAAGTTATATCCAATTTTCAACATCGTTGCCATGACAACATACTGTAACACCTTCAAAAATTGGCCCCATTTACTTTCATTGTAAGTATTTCACTGTAACCTTGAAATCAATGGGGTCAGTTTTTTTTAAGATTTAAAAGGAAACAGGTGAAGCTATCATTTTATGAAAACAGTATATCGATTCTTGCTGAGGGTTAAAACTGTTCGTCAACGGTTTGAAGAGCCTTTTTGCAACAATGTAACTTTACACAGAAAAGGTCACTATGTAATTTATTTCACACTAAAATCATATTACTAGTCCTATTAATTATGTATTGTGGTTATATATAAGAAAAGGAGAAACATGTAGACATTAATTTTCATGGTAATTAACTTTATGCCATAAGTGCTGTTGACTGAGCTTATCTTTGTATTGTACCCAGAATATTTCTTTACAGTCTGTCCATCCAGCTGCAGATTCTTATGGGCACTCTGCATGTTTCACATTAGACACTATTAACAAGACAGTTTTAACAGATCGCCGGGTTCTCAACAGCCCAACACCAGTTAAACATCACCATGATGCTATGTTCAAGAATTAAATGTTAGTGTAGTGCCATTGTTACTTCATTTACCGCAACCGTTATCGTTATAATCCCTAATATTCACTTAAAATTTGATAATCAAATAAAGTTCTTGTAAGATGGAAAGGTCATTGTGCCATAAGTGGTCATTAATCATAGACATAGCGATGTTTAGGGATCATTGGGTGAGTCCAAATCATGAAAATGTCATGCAGTTTGAATCAGCTTGAGTAAACATTCATTAGGTTGTGAGGCTGGCTGTGTAGACACATCCCAGGATTCCTTGCAAGCAGCTGTGTGTATTTGCAGAGGGGAATGAGGCCTGGACGAATATGTTTTGGCGGCTTTACATCACTTTTTGATGCTTTGTTCAAGCACTGACCGACCTGCATGACATTATCATGTTTTTTAGAGAAAAAATGCATCAAAGTTATGAATACATGGTAAAGCAGTACATTTAATTTAAATTCTAGAAAGTCTGAATTTTATTGAGCAAGAAACACCTGCTCCATACCAGTAAACGAGGAATCTGCAACATTTCATCCCTTTTTATGCTGACCCCATGATATCCCTGCGGCGGCTCAGGTTACAGAGTTATGAGAGTCCTGCCACTGCCACTTTCATAGCATCACCCACCCAGCCCTCTCTCTCTTTCCCAGTCACTTTTTTATCATTTATCTATCTCTCTGTCCCACAGCACTGACTCCCACCCACTTTCCCTCATTCTGCCTCGACCATCCGCTCTGTCATTAAGCTGTACATGCACAGGCTTTAAGACTCAACCATATGGTGCTGTTTCATTGTGAATAGGAAGGCTCAGTGTATTGACCACCATTGATTGATTTGTTGAAAAAAGAGGTGTCAGCTCGGCTGATAAACCAGGGCAAACTGTGTGTTCATATGTGTTGTGGCATTATGGGTTGAAAGACGCATCACTGAGTTGTGGCTACCACTAGGGGACCTAAGTTAAAACACAAAAAAGTCGTGATTTATTTTCTCACTAAAAGCAATATGTTGCGTTTTTTAAGAATTCATACGTTTACAGCTAAAAAAGATAGTATATAGTTTAGTATGGTAAATTGTGAAGTGTAGAAGTTGCATATTTTTAGTCTTAGTCTACAATCTTGCATGAGAGTTTGCAGCAAACACAAATCATAAGCAATCGGTTCCTTTATGCCGTCGAGCTAGCGGGCAGTGAAACTCACACAATATTATCCATAGCGGTAGAAAGAGCGTAGCCACATGATATGGAGGGATGGGAAAGCGTTTTTTTTTAAGCTGTCGGTTCCCCTTAGAATCTTGCCGAGCAGGTAACATCTAGTGAGCGATGCAAACAATTGCTGGCCAGCTCTGCTGTTAAGACGCGTTGAGTTGTCTGGAGGCATGTTTATGTATTCGAGCTAGCAGAGCGTGGAAGATAAAAGAGGAAGGAAATGTACTATCTCTGAGTGACCAAGGAAGCCCAAAACAGAAGCCAGCAGCCCCCGAACATACAAAGTATGAAACGATCCTCTGGTCAGTGAGGAGATGGTTTATCGGGATCACAAGCAAATTCCCCAAAACAGACTAAGAAGCACAGGGCACCAGTGAAGAATTTATACGTCCCAGGCAAGCGGTACCATGTGGATCTTAGACACATAGTCCTCTAGTGTGAGAATGTGTGTGGCACATCAGTGTGTACTTTTGTGCTATCATGGTGGGTATGTCTGTTGTGTATGTATTGAGCATGATGATTGCTTTAGAAACCGTGATATGGTATAGGAGGCATTTCTGTATTCAATCGTAATATATCTGATATAGTATATATATATACTATATATATATATTATTATATATATATATATATAATGTTGTTTATAGTGCATACGTAAGCATAACTGAGCCTTCTCTTGGGAACTCGGCATCACATTTACCCAGTGTAAAAAGCTTTAGGTGTCGTTTTAAATCTGTGCTGTTCGGTCGTTCTCGGTGGAATCAATGATGAAATATGTTTAATGACGTTATTTAAAGAAGGGATATTATTATAAAACCATTCATAGGTTTATGATTAGTATTTTGTTAGAATTATGTTACAATGGCTTTTATTTTTCTGTTAAAGTTTATATGTTTAATTTATACTATGTTATTTTGAGTTAATCGACACCCTAAATAAGAAAACTCACATTATAACAAAACTTTACTTTTGTCAAGTAAAATGTTTCATTGGGACTTTCCCATAGGTGCTCCCATGGTAGAAAAATTCCTAGTTGCATAATTTTTAAATCACTATTTAAAAAAAATCATTATAAAAATATTCTCTGGGTCAGAGAAGAGACATTGTGGTTAGTGACAGTTACAATGTCTACATTTCTCTTCAGCCTGACACAGAACAAAAAAGGCTTGAAGTGGTTGAATTTGACAAAAGTCCCTTCTGATAACACGTGGCTCTCACAGAATATTTCATTTGATTTGACTAGTCGTTTTTCAGGATATGAATCTATTTGAAGTGACCTACTGACCTATAAAACAGCAAAGCCAACTGCAGAACCGGAGACCATAAGCTCATTTACTGTTGAGAGATATGAAAAACCAGATTAGTCCTGTAATTACTTTTATTGGTCCAAAAAAATAAATAAAAATAAAGTGTTCAAATACATGTAAATATGAAGTCTGTGGGATTTTTTTCTGTCTCTGCACTGATAATTTGTTTGTTTTTTTGTGAGGGTGACAGAAGGATCTACAGTTTTGGATCAAACATTTTTTGCCACATTTTTTCTCTTTAATGGGCCTCACTGAGCTAACATGTAATCACTATAAATGCCAACTTTATGTACTGATCATATTATCGCCACAGGCAGCTAAAGCCTAATCAGATGAGTGCTGTAGATCACACAAGCCTTGTGATTTCACTCATCTGAACACAAACATTTAACACCTCTTTTTATATAGATAAAAATTAAGAAATAAACACCTCTTATTTATTAATACAACAAATGTCAGTAAATTTATATTAAAAAAAGAAAGAAAATAATCTCCTTTCAGATGTTGAGATTAAGCTTTCTCTTTCTCCTGGTTCACTGAAGCAATCCAAACTCCCACCCACTCGTCCACACCTCCAGCTATTACACTTTCATGTGTTTTAATAGGCCTCCAGGCCTCTTGACTTCTTCTCTTCGCTTTTTTGTGTGTGCAAGCACTTCATAAGGAAAGCTATTTAGCCCAACTGAACTATTACAGATGGGAATTATTAATTTGTATCTGCTTAACTTCATTTGGATTACTTTGCGAATGACTAGGGAGGAAGGGAAGAGCGAGAGAGAGAGAGAAAGAAAATCATTCTTTTCACTTGACTGTGGGGCTTGAAGTCCCCGGGCTTTGGACAGATCCTAGTCGAGGGTCCTGAGTGTTAAATGTCAAGCCTTGTAGTGAGCTGTCAAAGAACAGAATAGGCCCTGCATGATTGATGACTGCAAGGCCCAAAACCCAAACCCCTGATTGCAAATGCTACCTTGCGTCAGCCTTCCAACACAACCCCTTCCCCCACAACGATAGATTCTTGCCTATTCAAGGTCAGCTTGCATACCCTGACACCTCAGCATTCTGGCTTCGCTTTAGGCCTCTTGACGAAGAGAGCCGGCCTTTATTTACACATGGAATTGCAGGGCTCTCTTGCCAGATCTTGCACCACCATTTAATTCCAATAAGAGGTGAGGAAAATAACTTGAAGAGCAAGGCCTCTGTTTTTACACCTTGGCTGCTTTTTTCCTCATTTCGGGCATTTGTGCACTTTACCATGGCCTCTTGCAGAAAACCTCAGCATTCTGAACCTGACAAATATGGTGTGCCTGATGTCAGGAAGATGTGTGTGTGTTTTGGGAAATAGGGAGGGGAAAGCTAAAAGCCCTCCAATCAGTGTATAGTAGACTAATGTTTTTCCCTGTCTGCTGCTAGAGTGATCAGTCACATGGCAAGAACTATATGTACCAACTAAGCAACTGACATTAAGATCAATAGAAACTCTAACAGCATAATTGCAAAGAGCTTTTTTTTCTGAGTCCATATTAAACAATTCACAATAATACAAAGTCGGCATTTATAAATTATATTGCAATAAAACATTTTTTTCCATATCTTCTGTAATGAAAATGGGCGATTTGTTCAATTTGGTTTTCTTTCTTTTCTTTTTTTTTCCCTTTGCCAAAAATACTGATATGAAGTTACTAGGAATACAAAATTTGGTAATCTGCTATCCACTCTGAAACCATTGTCATCAAAACTGTGTATATGTTGATATGTTTGAAAACACATCTTAAAGTGTACCTGTGCTAATTTATGGACATCTCAAAAGTGTGGTTGTTTTCCAGAAATTTTTAACCACAATATTATGTTATATTTAATTCAATTGATTTATTTATTCATTTATTGTTTGTTTGTTTGTTTTATTGCTTTTACTGTGTAGTTTACTGGATCTCTTTTGCAAGTTCTATATTGCAACTAACTATATTACATAAAAAGAACAGAGATGCCTCAATCAGGTTCAGTTTAGTACAAGACGTTTATCAACAGGATAACCTAAATCCCTAACAAATTACTTAAAAGGCCCGTTAAAGGTTTAACATGCATTAAGTTACCATTATTGTTAATGATAACGTGTGTGCTTGTCTTTCTGTTGTGTATCTTATCTGATATGAACATTTAACGTATTAGTTAATAAGCATTTGATCTCAAACTACTTCTAAAAATCGACAAAAGAACAGTTGTACCTAGGAGATCTATCTTTTCATCCCTTTTGTAGATAATCTTAATGACCACTAGCAATACATACAACTGAAAAACGTCATTTTCTGTGAGGCTTTCCACTAACAATGTCAACATTTGTCCGCACATACTTGTCTGTAGGTTAACCACATGGCTTGAGTGTCACTCAGGGCAGATCCTTGTGAGGTATGAAGAGGCTTCAAAAGCAGTCTGCTCACATTACTTTATCTGTCCTTCACTCCAGGCTCGCTGATACTATCAGGGCTCTGAAAGCCATGCTCTATGTTACAGATCAAAGACCCTCTTTTCAAAACCCACCATGCTGATTCCTGTTAATTTGCTGCTATAAGTGGTATTTAGACTTCATTATCATCACCAAAAGGAAGACTTGTGTACAAAGTTAGGCATTGAGAGAAAGCCGGGCAGCGAAAAAGGGAAACAGCATCCGTGGTGTGTCTCACTCTATGGATTTCAAAGTGGACAGTGCTTTGGAAACAGACATTTGAGACTATGCTGCACCTGCCTATCTGACCTGCCGCAGCAAGTCAAGATCTCTTCACTGCCATTAATATTAACACAGATAAACATAAAGCTAAATACCAAGCCATGCTCTGTTAACTTTATGTGATTAAGAATGATTGGGTTCTTGCTTCACCACACAGCAGGGATCAAAGAGCATGAAATGCCTGTGAGAGCGCCAGTCTCCCAGTGGAACCCCTTTCCTATTTCCCTCTTCATTTAATCCATGTATCTAATGCATGTAAGCATCAGCGTTTACTCCCTGGGCTATCAGACAATATGGAGAGCTGTTACATAAAATGAATGTGTTTGCAAGATGTGTATTTAACATAGGCTGCGATTTATAGCTGTGGATGAATGGGCCTGCGCAGGAAACTTGTAAAACTTGCTTTCTGTGCCTGAAAGGTGAATGATTCGACCTTATAAATGGGATGGAAACATCTGATCTGTGATCTGTATGTGACATAGCGCTGTAAAATAGTGAACATCCATTTTATGTTAAGACTGACTTGTGAGTCCTCGTCAGATGTTGTAATGTGATTTATATGGTTTTATATTTCGCAGATCTGTATATCAAAGAACAAACATGGGCTTTTATGTTCTGTCCAGTGATATTACTTGCTTTGTAGGGTATTTTAAATGTAATACATCTAAAAGGCCTGTACTTTCCTTTGTATATATTTATAATTTCCTCTTACTTGTGTGTTTATTTATTTATTGTTTGTTTGTATTCCATGCAAAAAAAAAAAAGGTCCTGCACTGTATTACTCATTATACTGATAATATTGTCAATATCTGAATAAAATAATGGCTATAACTGGCTGACACTACCGGTCAGATTTTTATTTTTATTTTTTAAATACCATACCGTTTGTTTGTTTGTTTGTTTGTGGAAATTCATACTTTTATTTAGTAAGGATGCTTTAAATTGATCAAAAGTGACAGCAAAGACTTCTGATATACATTGATCACACATTGATAATAATAAGAAATGTTTTTTTTGAGCAGCAAATCAGCATATTAGAATGATTTCTGAAGGATCATGTGACACTGAAGACTGGAGTAATGGCTTCTGAAAATTCGGCTTTGCCATCACAGAAAACAAACTAATTACGTTGTAAAATATATATCACATTACTGAATTGTGAGATGTAAACTCAGAATTCTGTGAAGTAAAGTCATAATTTCAGGATGGTTATGAATTTCAATAAAAAAAGTTAATAGCGCATAACTGCTAGTTTTTATTTAAATTTCTTTATTAATTCTTATTATTTCATTTTTTTTATTTCACAATTCGTAAAAATCTGAATTTCTTTCTTGGAAAAACTATGGAAAAACGTATTTTGTCATTCACTAACGAAGACAGGACAGGTCCAGTAACACAGCAGTGGTACAAAGAGCGTTAGGTATAGATCTTGCTGGAACCAGGTCCAGCTGGCTGGAACACTGGCCAAAGAGTTGTCCATGGTTACTTTAACCTGCATGTGTGCCCAGTGAGGAAAACATGACCCTGAGAATGGAGGAAGAGCTGTTGAGGGCACTTTTGACAAACACTGGGTTATTCCTTATAATATGTCCTTAATATCTTCAAACTCAAAATGCTAAGGCCTGTTTTACAATGACAACAGCGCACATATTTATTTATTGCAATAGATGCTGTTATAAAAGCAACATGTGGCGTGCACTACCCACTGTATTGAGAAAAATAAAAGGCCTCAAAAGGCTTGATTTAAATTCCCCACGCAGTGACAGGTAAACAAATAGTACTTTATATTCAGTAAACCTGACTGGTGGTGTGTATCTGCACATTGAAGTTTGGATTCCTATAAGTTAAACTGACATGCCTTATAATGTATATCCGTTATTAATGGAAATACTCAAAGTGGCAACTATATTTTCTGTATAGACCTTCTGCTACATTTACATGCAACCAAATAATCCATTTGAAATCGGATTGACGGCTCAATCGGAGCCTTCATGTAAACACCTTGATCAATCAGATTGAGCTCGATCGGATTGAAGGGGGTGGTTTATTCCTACGATTGAGAGTGCATGTAAACACTCGATCGGATTGAACCCCGAAACTGAAAGGACTGTGCATGTGCAATGACGCAGATATAACATAATGACGTATGACGCGTGGAACAAGTGGCTCTTCCTTTTGAATAAAGTGTTGTATAAATGCATGTCCTGTCATTATAAAACTCTCCTTTCACTCGGCAACTATGAAGTGGAGCAGGACAACCTCCCACCAGTCCTTGTTTTGGATACTCATCCACAGGCAACCGTTTTGGGCGCGGGGAGGGGCGTTTTTACTGCGTGATAAATATGAGCAGCACGGCACAGCGGTTTATATGTATATTTATTCATAAATGGATAAATATTAATTCTGCTGTTAAAAACAAATAAAGAAACCGTGTAGGAGAGTGGTTATTATGGGCAAACAGTAAGAAACTCTATATTTGTGCAGTGTGCGCATATAAAAAAAATAAATTCCGATTTGAAGCTTGTGACATATAAACACGCACATCAACCTGATCGCTTTATTTAGCGTTCATGTAAACACTACATTCAGATTCATCAATCGGAATGAATTCAGTCCGATTGAACCAAAAATTGTCCATCTAAATGTGTGAAAGCACAAAGCGAACCTGCCATCAGTTTTGATGTTGCACTGCTTATAGTGTGAATAGGCCTAATAATAGTTTGTGAGATGGTTGAAGTTAACTTCTTTAGCAGAACTTTGTCGTGCTTTTGCATAATCTTTGAACTCATTTGATTTTATAAAAACAAAAATTCACATCTTCCTACTTGTATTTAGAGATGAAAAATGTAATGAATTCATATAATAAAAGAACAATAAAGAAATAGATTTATGTAATTGGAAACAATCACTTTTTGCTATGTATTGACTTCTCCCTTCATCAAAAAATTAAAAAGCGAATGCAAACGCAGTCTATGAAACTGTGAAGGTTGTAGCAACTACTGTTTTAAAAGTAGTAGTTTAATTTGATCTAAATAGATTTCCCTTTCATGGGAACTTCGAACTGCGTCCTCTAGGGGTCGCTATGGGGAACGCCTCGTCGTGACCCGTGTCTGAAGCATACATTGAAAAAAACCAACTCGTTGGCCGGCGACAGCCATGACGTCACTACCGGTGCGACTACAGTATAAATCGGTGCCGGGAGCTACACATCATTCTCTTCTTCGTCTTCATGGACTGTTCTGTTTGAAGCGTGCATTTTCAAGGAAAAAGTAAGAGCTATCTATTTATTATGGCGAGCACTAGTAGAGCATTTAGAAGGTGTGTGCATCCGTGTCAGCGCTATTTGACACCAGATGACACACACGATCTATGTGTTGTTTGTTTGGGCGAGGAGCACGCACGCGATGTCCTCGAGGGGGCAATCTGCGTGCACTGCGAGTATTTTCCAATGAAAAAGCTCTGCTCTCATTTGTCCCTTTTCAATTACGAGGGGCAGCCATCTGCTTACCCGGCGGGTTCGGGACCTCCGCTTCTGAGTCGACGGAGTATAATGAGCTCGTGGGGATTCGGTGTACTGGCCATGAGTTAGCGAGGGGCTTTCCTTCTCGGCGCTCATCGGCGGGGGGCGATAGACAGCCCTGAGTTATTTTCTTCTTCTTTAACTCATCTGATCCAGGGGGCCAAGTGCTCTGCTGGGTTCCCCAGGAAAGCAGAAAGATGATCTAGCGAGTAATCTGAGGCTGGGCTTTCTCAATCCTCCTGCCCTGCGTATGTTGAGCTCTTAGAGGTTATGGATCGCGCTACTGCAAGGCTTGACTTGCCGTGGAAGTGGCGTCGCGAGGTCGTCTCGCCGAACGTTATCTTTCTGGCCATAACCCTCCCGCTCAGGTGAGCCTTCCTTTCTTCCTGATCTCCATACTGAGATCGAGAAGGAATGTAAGAAGCCGTTTTCCTCACGCATCCATCGGTTTCAGCATACCATTTATGCGAATATCGAGGCGGTGCGCGAACACGGCTATGAGAGAATGCCCCCTGTAGAAGAGACGCTAGCTATCTATCTCTCTATGGGTGAGACATCGTATCTCAAAACTCCCTCCTTGCCATCCATTCCTCTTCAAGCTACATCTAAAATGAATGTCAAGGCATACGCAGCAGCAGGTCAGGCAGTTGCTTCACTGCACACGATGGCGGTGCTCCAAGCATATCAGGCTGACCTGCTGAAAGACCTGGATTAAGGCGAGGGCCTTTCTTCTGATGAGATGGCTGAGTTACGCTGCACCACGGATCTTGCTCTTCGTGCTACTAAGCAGGCTGCCTCTGCCATGGGCAGATCTATGGCGGCGATGGTAGTAACGGAGAGGCAGCTGTGGGTAAACCTGGCAGACATCGGGAAGAAAGAAAGGGGCTTTCTTCTCGATGCCCCGTTTTCGCCCTCTGAACTTTTTGGTACATCCTTTGAGACGGTCGTCGAAAAGTTCAGGTAGGCGAAGGCGCGCTCAGCGGCCTTCTAATCCTTTATTCCACGAAGGTCCAGGTCTGAGCCGGAACAACCCAAGGGGTCCTGGCCCGTCTTGGTTTGAGGATCAGAGACTGGATCAGAAGGCTAGTGTCGCGGCTCGTGCTTCTCCTCCGCCTGCGGGTAGGGGTAGGAAGTATCGTGGGTCGAAGGGAGGTAGGCAGGACATTGAGGGATGTGATCCAGACAAGGCGTCAGCGCTTTCGTCCGGATCAGAGTAATACTTAGGTATCCACTCTTTCTCTCAGGGGGTGTAACCTCTACCCTTTTCTTCCCCTTCCTAATTACCCTGTAACCACCATCTCCTGCATAACCTTCTCCTTCTGGACCTATGATGTTTTGGTTGGTTCTATGTTTAATCATAGTAACCACCTTACTGAAGGTCCGGTCTAGAGAATTTTCCGGACAGAGCTCCAACGCGGGAGCCGTGGTGGGTGAGTACGGTCCATGTCTAAATATATGTATATAAATAAATATGTATGTGCTATGAAACTGGTGGTTGTGTGTACCCTTCTGCTAGTTTCTTTGCAGTGTTTCCCGTGCTGGGTTCAGAAACCGGGTGCTCGACTTGCAGTGTTTATTTCACTCGTCGAGATATGTCCAGAAGGTAAGTAAGGTTTCGGTTTCATACTTCCTGGATCATGCGGCCATAACACAGGCTTCTGCGGGAGTTTTGTGATTATCAGGCCCCCGGCGCGTCACTGCAGAATTTTCCTGGACGTCCGGGCTGGGGTTACCTTTCATGCTACCCTGACTGGTCTACCGTTTCTGGGTCACCCTGAGGGGCTTCCCGATCACCAGAATATCCCCTGAGGCATCACCCCGCTCACCATTGAGGGTTATTGTGAGTATGTTTCTTTCGAGCGTTAATCCTCTCTGATGAGTTAGATTCCTCGCTCCATGGGCTGTCCTCGTGTTATTATTGAGCTATGCTCCCCTTTATCAAAGGGTTACCTGGAATGAGAGTCTGGCTAGACGGCAGTATGCTTACCCCTCGGATTTTTCAATCATGCTGCAGGTCTAGCCCCCCGCTCGTTGAGAGCTGGTTTGGCCCTCGGCCAAGGTAACTACGGCTAGCGTTCCTGCATTGGAACATGCTGTAGGTCGAGCCCCTTTCTCGACTGAGAACTGGGTGTGTTGCCCCACAGCTAAGTAAACTATTGCTAGCTGTTCCCGTTTGGAACATGCTGCAGGTCGAGCCCCGTCTTGGTTTGAGAACTGAGTGTGTTGCTCCCTCAGTTGAATAACTGCTAGCTGTTCCACCATGGGAACATGCTGTAGGTTGAGCTCCCTCTCCATTGAGAGCTGGATGTTCTCCCCCAGCTACAGATTTACTGCTAGCCACTCCAGCATTATAGCCGTATATATAGCGTCTGGTGTTACGCTATTTTTATCTATAGGCTGCCGTTTTCAGGTGCCACGAGAACCCCAGAACGTATGCAGGTGTATGCACGGTTTGCTTTGCCCACTTTTCTAAAACCACATAGCTGTAAGGTCGCACTTTATGCTTTTGCCCACTTGTTCTAAATCCCGTAAGTGGTAAGTGTGCACGTTGATGCTTGCCACTTTTCGAAAAATCCTGTATGGTAAGAGCTACGCGCAAGACTTCGTGCTCTTTTTGAGTGGTTTAAAACCCCGGTTCTGCCTTGGGCACCACTCCTCCTATGTATCCTCTGGATACCTACTTAACAGGGTGCTACTAAGGATCTGTTGAGACAGTTCCTTCACCACATGCAAGGACAAACGTGCGGTAGCCCCTGTGTGACAGGCCAAGACTAGTATTATTCTAGGCTCTTGGTCGTATTCCCTTAAAGGAATCTATTCCTGATTCCCAGCCTTGAGCTCTACCCCGGGCCCAGAGGTCTGGCCCTAACTGGTAAGTTTGGGTATGTAGCCTAGGCCTCTGGCCATTGGGGATAAAGTCACAGACAGCCGTCTAACGTCCCAGGGGCAAATCCCATAGCAATATGGTAGAGTTGGTACATAGTGCACGCCATGGTTCTGGCTTGCACTCCCCACAGCATGGTGGCGTGGGTATACCGTTCCCCCATAGAGACGCCCTAAGGACGCACTTCGAAGTTTCCCATAGAAAGGGGAACTGTCTCAGGTACTTATGTAACCATGGTCCCTGAGTGGAAACGAGACACGTGCTCCTCTAGGTTTCTTGCCATGCTGCGGACGCAGGCTTCAGACGAAGAAGTGAATGATGTATAGCTCCCGGCGCCTATTTATACTATAGTCGCACAGGGGTTGGGGTTTGGGGTGGGCGGTAGTGACGTCATGGGCTGTTGCTGGCCAACGTGTTGTTGGTGTTTTTTTGAATGTATGCTTCAGACACGGGTCACGACGACGAGGCGTTCCCCATAGCGACCCCTAGAGGACGCAGTGTCTCGTTCCCTACTCAGGGAACCATGGTTACATAAGTAACCTGAGACGTTTTTTTTTATGTTGACAAATCAAACGTTTTTAACTGCTTATCTACTTCATTGCATTTTAAATAACTAGCATAATAAATGAGTGCATTATATTCACTTTTCTGTCCTCATGTTGTGTACCATGTTGATTTAATGTCACGTTATATTGATAACCGACAATGTCAACAGAGACTAAACCCATTTTTTGTGCCTGAAGGCTGATTACTCATGGATTTTTGATGAGGTCCATCAAGCAGGCTGATGTATTGCTCCTCCTTCCCTGACTACCTGCTCCAGTCTCAACATGTTGCAATCTGACAGTAGTTGTTTGGAGACTCTTGGCTCATCTCCATGGGGCTATCAGATGAGAAACAAATGAACTGAGCCAAGACACTGGAGACAACACCAGAGTTTTGGACTCTGATACACATCCTCCTCATGTTAACCAGCCAGCAACAGTATCCTTTCCACATTCACTGAGCGCAATTGTGTGGTTTACGTTTGTGCTTTTTAGAAAAAGGGACAAAGAACACTGAGGAAAGTATGACAAAAATCTGTTATCCAAATGTTTTTTGCTTTCTTTCTTTTGCAGTGCATAGCATGGTGAGTCCCCCTACACAAACCAGGCTTTAATTGTATGCCATCATAGCTGTTATAGTTTCATGTATAGCAGCTGGGAAACCAAATCAGACACCATTAATAATGATTGCCAACTTAGCATCAAATCTTCGGAGGTTAGCGGCCAAATAGTTAACAGTTCATTGCTGACCTGGAATGTAAGTGTTTTAGACAGCTTGGAGGACATTCTACTTATTCCAGCCGAGTGAGCTTTAGCTTTGTTGAGGTGATTGAAGCTGTACTCTTTGGTTCTTTCTTCCACTACTTTTCCCCCTTCCCAAAACACACACACACACACACAAATAGTAGAACACAGAAAGCGAGGGAAGTAATTGTCTATAATCACATAAGCCACCTGCGAAGAACCACAATTGTTGTTTGTTTGTTTTGGTTCCTGTAAGTACTCTGGTTTGAATCTAAGTGAATCAAGTTACCAGCACTAAAGTTTGGTAGTAGATTACATCAAATTGCTCACTCGGAGCAAAAATGACCTCTGCTACTAGGATCATATCACTTTCAAATCATAATAAACTGCACAAATGCTCTTAAAAGCCTTCTGTTGTAACATTTCTCTTACTGGCAGTTCAGACGCAGAGAACAAACCTTTTCTAGATCCATTCTTGATGCAGAATATGCAACATATATAATTATAAAATAGATATTGTTTGATTTATTTATTTGATTAAATACAGTAAAAACAATAATATTGTCAAATATCATTATATTTTTATAAAAATTTTAAATGTAATTTATTCCTGTGCTGGCAAACAGCATTTATTTAAAATCCTTTGTATTATTATGCATGTCTTTAATGTAACGTTTGATTAATGTAAATATATCATTTTATTAAAAAAACATTCATTTAAATCTTACCAACCCCAAACTTTTGAACTAGTGTGTATGCAAACATGTACAGTTAATGCATTTATCTAATATACTATATAATATGTGCAGTTTTTAAGCACTTTTTTAAATGTTATATATGTTGTGCAGGCCTATATGACCAGTACTTTAACTTTGTTTAATTTGATGCAAAAATGCAATTTACCGATTATAATATGACCATATCAGAATGAATTGTTAAAATTCAGAATTTCTTGGCATTTGATATGTGCCCATTTTGCTTTAATACCAGTCTGTACTTATATTTGAAGTCATCCTGACACGTATCCATTGAGCATATGTAGCCGAGGTCCTGAATCAATCAGAGTCACACGCTGAAGCGCTGGTCTGTAAGTTGTAATCGTGCCACCTCTGAACCAGCCCCCTTAGTGCGAGCACGATCTGGCCCTTAGCCTGCTCTTGGTTATAATTTATTTTTCCCTTTCTCTTCTCTTGCCCCCTGGAGCCATTACTGTATTTAAATTTAGACTAAAGGGTACATGTGAACCAGCTGACTAATCTCTGGACCTTGAAGTGCTTCTTTTTACTTTTTTCTTTTTGTGAACATATATACGAGAGATCGATTACACATGGCTGAGTGGTTGTCTGACAAAAGCCCTGCAGTGAACTTCACCTATGGATCGACAGGGCAGCTGCAAATTTATGGTGACTGAGCTGTACTGCGCTGCCTTATGGCTAAGATTTGAATCAATCTGGCCTCAAAGGGAGGGTCACCTTATCTGCAACGGGGTCCTGTGACATGGGCGACAGGTGGAGAATTGCGCTGGAGGTGGAAGAGAGACAGAAGTCTTAATTTCCAATTCTAACAGGTGGTCTAAGCTTTATTTGAAGAAGGAAAGTGATGGAAATTCAGTGGTTATTATTTTTCAGTTTATTTTACTTTGACAACGTGATCTCTTCCTGATGACAGACTCTGGCCTTCATTCTTGTCCAAACCTGTCCAAATACTCCCTATCTTGACTTTGTCTAAAGGTTAGCGATGTGAAGCAGCTGTTTCCCTCCTCTCAAAGGTTGGACTGCAAGGCTTTTCCGAATGTCATGTTTGACCCAATATCACAAGAATGGAGAACAACAGAGATGTGTTTTGACAAAACATGTTTCAAAACACTCACAAAAAGACATAGATAATTAGGCCTATTTTTGGAGTATTTAAAAACAGAAATGTGAAAATAATAACTTAAATGGATAGTTCACCCAAAAATTTTAATCCTGTCATCTTTTAAGAACTAAGCATTTGACGGGAGCCGTTGACTTCCATAGCATTTGTTTATTTATTTTATTTATTTATGTTTACCATGGCTACCAGCAACTATTTGGTTACCAACATTTTTCAATATCTTTTTGTTTCACAAAAAAAAGAAATAAACTCATACGTGAGATTGAGTAAATTATGACAGATTTTTCATTTTTGGGTGATCTATCCCTTTAATAAAAACATTTACCATTACTGTTACTGTTAAACTTGCGTATTATTTCTTGCAATTCCATTTTACTGTTTTTCCTATGCCACTGTTGATTGTCGATTGAAAGTTGTATTGAACCTGGAATATTTCATTTACAAGTTACATTTCATCAACTCTATTACTGACATGAGAATGTATTGTCTAATTGAAGTCATCCCTTTCTGCTTAAGAGATAAATAGTTTAGCGGTGGACGGTACCCTTCCACTGACTCAGAAATCCCAGAATAAACGTGTACAATATTACTCCATCCATCAGCGGTCCCTGTCTGTAAAGCGCTTTGGCACTCAAAGTTTAATCCATTAAAGTGCACCCTTTCTCTCACCAGCCTGACATTGAGAGGCTGAGTCCAACTTTGTGCTGACATCTTTCGCAGAGATCACCCTTTTATTCAACCGGCGCTGCCATCTCTGCCTCTTTCAATAATATCCTGACTCTCGGGTCATAGAATCAGGGCTTCTAGCCCCATTGCAGAGATTTGCTTGGTGAAAAAAGACGATGAGGGCAGCTCTACCTGTTGACAGGAGAGCAGAGAGCTGTCTAAACAACCATTCCTGGTAATGGCAGTTAATGAAGGACCTCCCGTAACTGCACAGGTTAAAGCAGGACAAACATGTCGACAGGAGTTCAGTGTGCAGGTGACGGTTTCCGAGTTTGATTTGGATGCTAGCTTGATTGAGGCTGTAATAGGAAATGGTTGGGTGTGCTGACATTAAGAAAGTTCTGAAGAAGTGTTATGTATGCAGATGCACATTTTGGCCACATTTCAGCAGTGTTGTCTGCAAATATTTAGGCTGATGTTTTAGGCTTTTAATATGGCATCACAAGAGAACCGATCAGCTAATAAAGGTGAACTTAGGCAATCACATTACGTTTGACATAAATGACTAATAAACTAAATTGAAATCTTTCCCTTTTTGATTCGAATTAGTGCCCAGAGTGGTAGAATGGTGGTTAAGACATGCTGCACGTTGCAGCAGGAGTTCGAATTCAGCTTGTGTCATTTCCCGATACCATTTTCCCCACCACTCCCTATAATCTCCATCTCTATCCATAAAAAGGCAAAAATTAGATGATAATGATGATGAAGATGATGATTTATTTATTTATTTACCTCTCTCTGTCTGTTTATCCGTCCATCCATCCATCTGCACACTATTCCTGACATTGTCCTCGTTAAATGTGTTCCATTCTGTCTCATGATGTAAAAATAACTTTGACATATGTTGTGTCTTCCATCAGAAAGATAGGAAAGTTAAGGTCAGGGAGGTTGCTGGAGAGGTGGAAGGGGGGAGATTTTGGAGATGGAAAATGGTCAGCGTAAATTGTGTTTCTAATGGACAAACCCCAATGAGGAAATGTTCCAATATCATAGGAATGGAGAAAAGCAGACTACAAGAGGGTATTCTTGTTGACACTATTTAACATATAACCCTTTGTCTTAATGTCCTCTAAGAAAAATAAAAAGACGACGACTTGGCGATTGGAGCAGCCGAAACCCTGCACAGGAGAGAGAAAGGAAAGGGGTAGTAGCTGGTGCTTTAAAGTGTCAAAGTCTTTGTAGCTGTGACTAGTTTATGATGCTGATGTCAAGCATCCCACTCAATGAGGTCTTTGTCCTGGACTGAGACCAGGGCAGTGGGAAAACTGCCCACATTTAGTCGGCAGGCCCATCTATCTTTCTGCTAGGCCTTGCTGTCCCCTTTGTACCAAAACTCTTGTGTATTAAAGATCTCTCGGGTTAATGTGCTGGAAAATTGGCTTGCATTTTTATAGGAGGAGGCCAGCTAAATGAAAGAAAAACAACTTAGGGAGGGCAGAAAAGGACGAGAAAAAATATCTGAAGGAGTGATCTGAGAGGGCAGGCCCTCAAGACTTGTATCCTGTGACCCTGATAAAAGAGAAGCATCTATGTCACACTGGAGACAGTCCTGTAGTCTGCCAGAGTGTTTTTCCATCCATTTATCATCAGAGTCATAAGCAGTGGTTGTTACTGTAGATGTGTTGACCCGGTCACAATGCACATAGAGATACATTACACATAAATCTAATGGGAACACCAACGAAGGATGGAAAAAGGAGGAGGAAAAAGAAAAACTGGAAGTAGTATTGTGTTATACAGTCAGCTAGAAAGGAGAAACAATCATCACCGCATATACTTCATTCACCTGGTAACTCCATCTTTGTCCAACTCATTTTTGCAGAAGCTTCCCACAAACATCAGAGTCAGAGCCTGTCACCTGCCCAGCTGCACACTGTGAAGTTGCTTATAGAAAATTGGACCCATCAGTTCAATCAATAAGCTCTGGGTGTCCAGCTCATTGGACATGTTTATGGGTGTGGGAGGCTAATTAGGAGAGTCTTCCCAGGCTTAGAGAGAAGAGCCCACTCAACAGCTGGTCAATACTGGACTCCTGTCCTTAGGTCAATTCTGTGGTAACACCAGAGAACCACTGGGACAGCTACAGGTCCACAGAGGCCAATTGGGTTAATAGCTGGCCTGAAGGCCTGAGATTTCCAAGAATGTCTCGACTTGAGACTTGAATTTCCCCCTGATAGCTGAATATATATAATATATAGTATATATATATATATAAATATATATATAATATATACACGTTCTTCGGGGTCTCAATCTGTTGTTTTTTTTAATTATTCACTGAGCTAATCGTAGAGTATGTTAGTTAATATAAGAAACGTCTAGCTTCATGGTCTCTCTCTCTCTCTCATTTGGATGCACATCTTGCCGCATTGTTTCTCTCTTATAACTTCATTATTTCTCACTAATAACCTAACTGTAGCAGCACATGCCCTTGATACGAATTTTAAAAGTGATGTATGTTTAACTGTCAACTTGAGCGTTGAATCCGTGGCGGAAGGAAGTAGTTCCGCACAAAGAGGGTTTTATTAGGCACTCCGTTATTTCTTGTTTAATTACACACATGTTCAGTCGAACTGTTGTATAATCGCAATATCACACTCGTACTCGAGTGATTATTGCTCAGATCAGAATCATAAGAAGAAAATTGATGATAAAGTAGTAAATTATTCTTATTAGTAGTATTATATTATTAATATAATCATTATTAAATAAATGAATAAATACAACTTTTTGTTTTTTGTTTGATTGAACTTTCATATATTAATAATATAATAATAATCATAATATATAATAATAATGATAGTAGTAGTAGTAATACGAATCAAACATATATCATTAAAGTGCAGAAATGTTATAATTATAATACCAACAATAATAATAAGTAAATTTACTTAGTGATTTTTTTTTGTTTTTATTATGGTTGTAATTTGTATTAGTAGTAGTAGTCGTAGTGATAATTGTATTGTTGTGTATGTTTTTGCTGATATAATCATAATAATAATAATAATAATGTGTTTTTAGTAGTAGTGGTAGTAGTCCAGATAATACACTGGATTAGAACACATGGACATACCATATACATAATTTACTGTATTTGCAGTTAGTGATTTCCTTTACTATGTGCGGTTTCTGTTGAATTTTTGTCAGTGTGTGAGCTTTAACATCAAGAGGGATCAGGACCTAAATATCTTTTTTTTTTAAGTAAGGGGACAAGCTCACAGCCCTTGAGGACTACAAGTCAAACATTGGCCACTGACAACCAACAATCTAACCACTTGGTTTTTCCCATTCTGTGACCCCGAGGGGTCAAAAAGTTTTGGTCCCAGAAGTCTCTTAACACGCAGATGTTACAGTAACATTGCCAGGAAATCAGGCCCAAACAGCACCTCTGACCCATCTGTCAGCTGATCCAGCATGGCCTCTTTTGAAATGGACTCCCCACTTCTATAAATTACCACATTTTCCCACCGTCTTTCTTCCATTCAGCCTCCTCATCCGCAGTCATTCGTTTGCAAGAGCCCTGCGGTCAACAAATAGCGATGGCCCAGTGGTTTGTGAATCTGACCTCTTGGCTCCAGAGAGGTCAAAGGGCTCACACCAGGGTCAGGGCCTCTCTTTATGTCTCCTCTCACCAAAGGCTCTGTAATGAATGGGGAGCCTGGGGAAACAAAAGCTTTCAGGAGACACAAGCGACAGTGCTCTATACATCAGCGCCTCTGCTCACTGTGATGTTCCATCTACCAACTGAAGCACATAAACAAACAAACAAACCCCCAAAAAGGAGGAACTAGGAACGGAATTAATTAATTCTTAACAAATTTTTCTAAAGAAATCAAGGGAAAGGAATGCAGCATGTAGAAACCTACTAATGACAATCCAAGGCAGTCATTATCATCATCATTGGATCATCACTGGAACGGTGGTGTTACAGGACACACAGTAAACATGGCCAGAAATTCCTGCTCTTTAGTGTGACTGATCAGCTTGCATAGAAAAATGTGTACCATGGGTCTTGTACTTGAAGGAAATTCAGTGGTGTTGATGACTTATTATCTCCAAATAGATAGTTGTGTTTGTTATACATGAGGTTCTATACACTGGAGTAAAAAAAAAAAAAAAAAAAGTTGGTCTAGAACAGAATGTTTTTTCACTAGAAAATGCCAGTAATGTGACAATATTACAACGATCTGTAATCGAATTACACGTGATGTAGAAAGTACAAAAAATATATATTTTTTGTAAAACATTCTCCAATAATCTTTGACAACTTAAAAAAAAAAAAAATTCTAGAGTATATGATTTGTGCTTTATAAAACAAGTATTTTAAAGCCATATGACAGCTTTGTATGAAAAACAGGAGGTCCTATTATTCACTGAAGGTCCTATCTGGTCTGAATGCGGTCTGGATGATATGTTATTGAGTGCTGACTCACTGAAACTTTACGCACATATCCATGCACTTTAACTTCAGTTTGTTATTATTAACTAAATCTAAAACTATTACAAATTATTTCATTTCAGCTTTATATGCTAAAATAAAGCTGAAATAAAGCTGAAATAAAATAAAAATATAAAAGGAAAAAGGTACTCGAAAATAAAAAAAAAAAATAAATAAATTGGAATGTTGGCTAACTAAACTAAACTTATTAGTTTACATAAAATAAAATAAAATAATATCATTATAAATTTTAGAAAACGACTAAATAGAATATACAAAATGACAAAAAACACAACCAAAATACTAATTCATTCATTTAAATAAAATAATGAAAATTAAAAAAAGTTATTGTCATTTACATTTTTTTATTTATTTGTTTTTTTTTACTGAAATCACAGCAGACTGAGTTTTTGCAAAGTCAGAAAAATAGACCTGGATAATGCAAGCTTGGTTCTGTCCAGCATGTTCACATGTTAATAGGCTTCAGAGTTTGCTCATTATTCTGTGTTCGTATCCCCATACAACAGAAAAAAAAACTGTCAAAATAAGAAAACATTTATCACATAATCAAACATCCGGAAGAGTTTCTTAGCACAGTATGTCCCCCCTCCACCCCCATAACCTGTTTTCTCACCTATTGCATTTGACCCCAGTAAAGCTATATCAGCAAACAAATAACCGGGAAAACCACCAATCTACTGTGCCCTTATCCCTGGTATTTTGCTGTAATGTGTTGCAGATTCCAGAGGTCACTGGCGGCAGAGTAGTTTTTAAGCAAATGGCATGTGGTGAGAGGTCAGAGTCAGGGGGTCCAGTGGGTGAAAGGTTGAATAACTCGAAGGAAAGTTGTAACTGTTTGAGAGGGGAGATGTTTAACAGGTTAAGACTTTTCCAGCTCTCATTGTTTTAAGCCAAAGGAAGAAAAAGTCATTTGTGCCTCCCATCCTCTTTTTGTTTTAAATCTAAAATTATTCAAGACTTTTACATATCATTTTAAATTTTATGTATTAACATTCTTGTGATTTTGATCGCTATTGTAATTGCCTTTTTAAGCAATAATTTTTATATTAATGATTCACATGACATTCATCATTCAGGTATTGTTAAGCCAAGTCCTATAATATATATTGTCTGATGTATAAATTTAATATACAGATTTTTGCATACACAGCTAATGCCAGTTTCTGCAGTAAAAACATTTGTAAATGGATTGTGGAAATACATGCATAATTGCGTTTATAATGATCTAATAATTTGGATAATCTCAAAAGATCGCAGTGATCCCGCAGTCATTAGAATATATTGTTGCTTGCATTATATAGTGGGTTTTGAATCTTCCTAAAAAAAAATTTTTTTTGTTTGATTGCAGAGGAGAACAGATCACATTTTCTGTAGAGTTCAAAATGCAGGTGTTTAGAGCAGAACGTCTACTTTTCCTCTAAATTAGGCATTGAGGGCTGAGAGAGAGGTTGGGGAAATTTGTGGAATTACTGGTTGATTTTAACCAGATGATTGCTGGAGTTGGACACCAGAGAGTTTTCATTAGGGGCCCTAATTTACAGGCCTACCTCTGCATTCCAGCAGATGGTCAAACTCCCCCAGGTCTTAAAGCTCACCCCAAGCCTACACGTCTGTGACTGAGGACTAAAAGTTGTGAGAGAAAGGAGATGGGGAGGGAAATCACAGAGGCAGTGATAAGACACAAGACACAAACAAATAAAATATTTGTTTGTGCATCAGAAACAAGAAAATGCTCTGAATTGTATCATTATGGCTCATTAAAAACCTGAAACATTGGCCAACATGACCATTTCTAAATGAAGATAGCACAAATATCTATTTGTGCTTGAAGTTTGATGTCTCTAATGTGTGTGTGTGTATTTCTATTATTGTATGTATGTGTGTGGGTGTGGTGTGTGTGGTGTGTGTGTGTGTGTGGGTGTTAGAATATATATATTAGATATAGATCTATAATATAATATAGTAATATATAATATACAGTATATATGAAACAAGACATTTGTATTGTTTTGTACTTACTTTGTATTGCAACTTCAGTGCACTGCACTGTAGTTTTTTTACTTAACTTATTAAACAGAGAGTACAAGCAAACGAATGAATCAAAAGGAAGATTAAATATTAATAAACATGGCAAGAAAGCAAAGCACAACCATGTTCCCTGCAAAAGGTATACTTAAGTTGAAGGTCAGAACTGATTTTGTGGCATGGTATGCATGGCATGTGATGGTTTGTTGAAAGATTATGAAAGACGTCTCGTAACTGAGCTGAAGAATTGCTGAATTCTTCATAAAATGTTCCCAGTTTGATAGTTATATGAAACATAAATGACAGATTTGAGGGGAAAAAAAAAGATTTGGAGAAATTTATTCCAAACAGCTGATAAAAACATCACAATAATCCACAAGTAATCAACACGAATCCAGTCCATCAATTAACGCATGCTAAAGTGAAAAGCTCCATGTTTGTATGAAAAAAATACATTTATCATGATCCATAATAAAGCTTCCTTAAGTGAAAAAGTCCATCTCCAGTTGTCTTCTCACATCGAATCCACCAACGTATTTGTTTTGGGACTGTTTTTGTTTGTAAACAGTGCCTGGTCTGTGTACATTTCTGAGCATGTCAGACAAGACAACTTTTTTTTTTTTTTTTTTTACCGTAGAAAGCAGTATTATTCATTTTGCTATTCAGGACTCATATTTTAGCCGGATCACTGCAGAGGATCCATTGGTGAACAAGTGATGTAATGGTAATTTTTCCTATATTTGTTTCAATGATAAAAACAAACTAAATCTCGGTTGGCCTGAGGGTGAGTACATTTTCAGCAAATTTTAATTTTTGGGGTGAGCTATTCTTTTAAATAAGCTATATGACAAAAAAAGTAAGCATGCTACCCAAATTCAGTAGAACATTGAACACTGGCATGACTTGTGTCAACACAGGGTGTCATCCTGTCTTCACGTGTGATATTATCTGACTTTCATGACCAATGCACTGGATTCCCTATAATAATAGTACATTATGCTCTGGCAGTAGAGTGTTGCCTCTTGCACTTTTAACACATATGCATAGCTCTAAAGAATCAGGTAATGCTCTCTCCTTGGTGATGTTTTTGCAAACAGTACAAAACACAGGCACAGTAATTTTCATAATTCTTTCCCCCCTGCTGTCACTTAGGCCACAATATCTAATAAAACAATACCAGTGTTTCATGTCGGTGTATTGAGTAAAGCTAGCTTTAAAAGAGTTGTTTATACACATATGAGGAAGAACTCGCAGTGCCCGCAGATTGCTGAATTTACTTCTGCAAATTTACTTCTGCACACACACACACACACAAAACAGAACGCTGGTTCTGTGACATCCATTAGTCTTCCTCTTTAGCCTCTGTGTCAGATCAAGAGACTCATTGGTCAAAATTGCAACCAGCAGTCCAAACAAGAGTCTGCTTCAAGACAGCTCAGAGTCTGGTAAACTTTGAAATCCCCCCTATTACTTTTCCAACACAATAAATCAAATCTCAGGCAGTGTTGTCTTGTCAGTGACCTTTGATCTCACACAAAAAGAGGTCAACACGGCCGACGTGAATTGTAAAAAAAATGGGCTCCTACGTAAACACCATTAATTTCTCCACTGTAAGGGTTAGGGAGCTGTATGTTGAATAAAAGAATGCCTCAGATGTCTGGAAATCTGAAGTTCTAATGGTATTTCATTCATCAAATTGTCTGGCTCAGCTAATAGCTGCTGGCATTTAAGTTTTAACTCCAAACGACTAGTTGATGACATGTTTCCCCCACACATGTGTTCTGATAATGCCGGATGAAAAATGATGTGGTATTCAATGTCTTAGCTTCCTACTCTCCTGTGTTCGCCGAGGGAAATGTTTTTTTTTCTTCTTTCTCATTTAGAAATTTGAGCATTACAATTTAATTAAAAGTCACAAATCTTTTAAGTTACACTTATCATGTTGTCCCTGACCGGCCTAACACACACACACACACACACACACACACACACACACGAGATTCCTCCTTCAGTTTCAACTGTACAAACCCAATTTAATGACACCAATGACTAACAGGGTATTATATCTAAATGAGCTTGTTATTGTTTCCAGCCCATTACTTGCTAATGCTAGGGTAAACAAATCTGCAGGTTGCAAATAAGTTCACCTATCATGAACTTGTGAAGGTGTGTGTAAACAGCAGGCAGGGAGTGGGCCGGACAGAGAGTAAGTATGGGGAGAAGCGGGTTGTGATACGGCCCTGTCTAAATATAGCCTCATGCTGCTAAACAGACGTCTTACCACCTTCTCATGTGTAAATAAGAGTCATTGTCACCTGGAGGTCTACTAGGCCACTTTTGCCTAGTGCAGGTTGTGCCCTGTTTGTTTGTTTATTTATTTCATTTTTGGACCCCCAAAAAAAAAAGATGTAATTGTATTGCATTTATATTTTATTAAAAATATGCATTTTGCTTTTTTATTAGAACATTTTCATATGCTATCATTCAAAAGTTTTGGGTCTGTAAAACTGTTTTTAAAGTATATTAATACTTCTATTACACATTAAAACACTTTTTTTTTTACTGGGCTTTTTTCCCCTCCACCGTGAATACATAAAGTCCAAAAATATCTGTATCTACATGAAAAGAAAATCTCTCCCCCTTCTAACAAAACCAAAACACTCAAGAAACTAAGTAGTGAGTCTCCTACTGTAAACCAATTGGGAAGCATTTAAAGCTCTATCCATTAGGTTTCAAATGAACATCTAGAGAGTCAGTCTATCCGTGCTCTTATTGACTGAAGATAATAAATAGTCTTTAAATTGTCCCTGAAATTGTGTCCAACGGTGATTACAACCGGAGCCATGCTGTGCCTGTGTACAATAAAGAGAGAGAGAGAGAGAAGGAGTAAGAGATGTGGAGTAAGGAGAGATAAAAGTGAAAGGGATACAGAGAGAGGAAGGGGTGGAGGTAGGAGAGATGTGTGTGTGTGTGTGTGTGTGTGCACTTTCTTTTAATCATTGGGCTGCATGTTAAGAGTGGGCTTGGGGGGGGGGGATGTGTAGCTCAGTGTCTGTGGAAGCCCATGCGTATGGAGTGGTCTTTCACACATCTCAGTCAGGATTTCACGAGCTGTCACTCCTCTTTTGAAATCCAGTGGGGTCTCTCCCTTTGACTCCTCTCGGTCCAATAGAGCTGGAGACAAGACTTCATTCACAATGTCTCTATTTTGTTCTTGCGGGACTCTTCACAGAAATATTTTGCAAGGTACAAGGAAAGCGGTCTAGAACCAATGATTGCGACGAACGGTTATCGCTCAATTAAAGTACAGATTTTGGAGATCATTTGTAGCTGTGATTAGCTTTCCTTGAAAGCCATTAATTAAAATCCTATACTCAAAGCCATACAAATAACAGAAACAATGTGTCTTTGCACAAAATTGTTAATAATAAACATTTACATTTGCAATATATTCACGTTTGCACTCTAGAGTGCAAATATCCCACAAATGAAGTGATATATATGAGAAAGTCACGGCAAAAACAACGAGTGGGTAAGCAAGGCACATGCTGTTTTAGTAAGAGAAACTGCTAAGGGGCTCTATGGGGGTGAGACTTGGCTCTTCGCTATAGGAGCTTTCTATGCATTGTTAATCTTTGTGTAATGAGGAATTTAAGAGCAGGAGTGCAAACACATGTAGCATCCAGTCACTGGTGTGTTAGCTGGGAAATAAAGCCAAGAGTAAGCCAAAGTGAAGCCAAAACTACACTGCAGTATTATTCTATGTGACTTGGTGAGGGTTTTACAAGTAAGAGTGGTGAAATCCAGACTAATTCAAGTAAAGACCCATCCGTCAATGCAAGGCAGTTTGCTTTGTTGCGAAAGATACACTACCAAACTTAAATGATGCCATAATTGTGGCCCACTCACTGAAGGTTTAACACTTTAATGTTATAGTAGAAAGTTTATATTATATTACATTTACTCTCCAATTTAATAATGTATCCGTTTAACTCATTAAGAGATGTTTATTTTACATATTTGTATTCATCAAATATTTATTTATTTATTTATTTATTTTATTTATTTGCTTGCTTTCAGATGAGTGTAGACGTGAGAGATGGGGAGTTGAATCATATCATGACCCAAGTCATACCCAACCCTACAAACCAACAATATAATAGATTATAGAATATATAGATACATATATATAATATATATATAGAGAGAGGAGAGAGGAGAGGAGAGGAGAGAGGAGAAAATAATATAACAGTAAAAAAAATATTCTAATGTTGTCATAATCTCTATGTCTGTTCAAAGAATGCCGCCTAATGCGTAAAATAAAAAGGCTACTGATGCCCCTTGTAAATAATTCAGATGGATCTCCCAAGGATCTGGTGTGAGTTTAACAAAAGTGCCATTCTCCTGAGCTCAGTGTGGGCAGTCTTATTGTGTCTGGGTGTGAAGCTCTACTTTCATCTTTGTACTCACCCTCTTGGCCCGCGTTGCTTTTAGCAGTGCCAAAGAGGCTACCCATCCACTTCTGCACTCACACTGCAGAGCTGAAGAGGCAGCTGATATTGACAGTCTTCTCGGGCTAGGATAGGCTGTGTTAGAAAGAGAAAAAGAGAGAGGGAGAGGGAGCCGGGCCAGGACAGCGCCTTGAGTCCCACCAGCTGCACCCTGTCTTTAAGGAGGGGATGGAGAGGCAGCTCATTGAGGCCCTGGCAAACGCTAGATCGTAAACTTTCCCCTGCCTCTCCCTTTGATTGTCCTTGGACATCTGCCTGGCCCTCCCATCAGGAATGTGTGGCAGCTGTTTGCTGCATGTGCCTTCACCGTGTGAACTCGGGCCTGTGCACGGGTCCCGGCTTAATGAATTGAGCCAACTCTAACCAGGTAACCTGGGACACCCGTCTGCAGTGCATAACTCTGCTGTGGGGATGACAAGCAAGTGCAGGGGGCTGGAGACTAGGAAATGTATATTATGGAGGTTAACCATTTGGCCTTGCACTGTAATTGGCTTAAATTGTCTCGGAACTGGATTTACTTGGGTGTGTGTTTGTGTGCACAGAGGTGTGTGTATTTATGAAGGAGGAGGGGCTTTCCAGACTCTAAAGAGTAGTGCAAAAGTTCAGTCTTATATGAGTGTGTGTGTGTGCGCGCGCCACATTTGAACAGCCCTTCTTAAAGGAAAATTCCAGGTTCAATATGCAGGCTCTTTTGACAGCATTTGTGAGTTACCACAAAAAAAATTACTTCAACGGTTGCCTTTATTATTATTATTATTATTATTAATAAGATATACGAATAATTTTGTGTTGTTATTGTTTTTGTTTGGGGGCTTAAAGCCTGTTGTAAAAATTATACTTCAAAATAAAAGCTTGTACAGTCATTATTCTGTTTGAAGCTAATTTATTTTAATAATTATAAAATTTTAATAACAAGATATAATTTTATTTTATTTCTAATGATTGTTATTATTTGAGCTGTACAGCTGTGTAAATCATGATGCAAGTTGTTTTAGGGTTTGATGGCGTTGCCTTGTCATGTCTGATAAAGTTGTAAAAATATACCTATAACAGAGCATTTATATATATAGCTATAATCTATATATATATATTATATTATATATAGCTATTATATATATATATATACTAAATCACGCATATGTTTAGATCGGTTGTACCGCTATTGAACATTGAATATTTTAATGTTTATAGACTGACCCCATGGACTTTCAATGTAAGTATCTCACTGTAACCCAGATTTATTTATTTGTTTGTTTGTTTACTTTAAAGGGAATAGTTCACCCAAAAATTAAATTTGATGTTTATCTGCTTACCCTGGGGCATCCAAGATGTAGGTGACTTTTGTTTCTTCAGTAAAAACCCCCCCCCCCCAAAAAAAAACGTTGCTGATTTTTAAGTCCAACCGTTGCAGTCCATCATTCCTTTAGAAGGGACGCAATGTAACAAAATCTATGAGAGTAAAAAAAAAAAATACATGCACAGACAAATCCAAATTAAACCGTGTGGCTCGTGACTACACATTGATGTCCTAACACACGAAACGATCAGTTTGTGCCAGAAAACGAACAGTATTTATATAATTTTTTGCCTCTAATACACCACTATGTCCAACTGCTTTGAGCACGCGCACGACTTCCTGTGTGTGAGGTATGTACGCGCTCTGGCGTAGTTTACGTTAATGGGTGTTGTCGCGGGAGGAGCAAACGACAGACACCGTTTATTAACAGAAAATAAACAAAGTGTCCAGAAAAAAGGGAATCAAGTGTCCAAAATAAACAGGGGATCTGGTGTCCTCGTCGTGCTGCGGGGTTCGTGAAGGGAAGTGGTCAGGAAGGAAGGGTCCAGGTAAGGGGTGGAGTCCGGTGGCCGCACGCGCTCCCCTCTCCGGTCAGGGGCGCGAGGGGTGGCGGCTTCTATCAGCGACTTCGTCCTTCTTTCGGCCCACGGGCTTGAATGGTCTAGACGGCCCAGCATCCTTGCCCGACGGCTGTGTAACGGGTGCGGTTCTCGTCCGGACTGCGGGTCCGGCAGCTCATGACTCTGGCGGCATGGGAGTCCATCTACGCACCCCTCCTGGACCCACGAGGACACCAGCGTGCGTGCATGGGGAAGAGACCGGTCTCCTGAGGAGAGGCGCGCTCGGCATTTAAATAGCGGCGGTGATGAGGCTCCATTCGGTTCAGGTGTGCCCCATCACACGCCGCCAGCCCTGGCTATTTCAGCGCCCCTCCTCTCTTACGCACCCACTCCTGTCGGGAGCCTGGCGAAGGGCGGCGATTAAGGGGTGGGGTGATGCTGATAATTAGGGGGAGGCAGCTGACTCGTCACAATGTGTTGATATCCAGCCGAAGAGCAATCAACCATAACTTCAGGCGAGCAGGCTCAGAAGTCAGTTTGAACAATCTGGATAAGCGCAAGTAAGTACCATTTTGATTAGCCGTCGTACCTACAATGACTGTGCACTGTGTAAACAATGAGTGACGTATACGCGCGAGAGATCACTTCCGGCACTTGCGTAAACTCGTAAACTACACCAGAGCGCGTACACATCTCACGCACCGGAAGCCGTGCACGTGTTCAAAGCAGTTGGACATAGTGGTGTAAAAAATTATATAAATACTGTTCAGTTTCTGGCACAAACCGATCGTTTCGTGTGTTAGGACATCAATGTGTCGTCACGAGCCGCAGTGTTTAATTTGGTTTTGTTTGTGCATGTTTTTTTTTACTCTCATATATTTTGTTACCATTGCCATCCATTATAAAACTGATAGACTGCAACGGTTGGACTTAAAAATCATAATTTGTGTTCTACTGAAGAAACAAAGTCACCTACATCTTGGATGCCCTGGGGGTAAGCAGATAAACATCAAATTTTAATTTTTGGTTGAACTATCCCTTTAAAGACAAGGGGGGACAAGTGAAAATTTGTCAAATTTGTCGATCACCAAAATATTTTTTTGTTGATAGGCATTATGCCACAAATGACGTTGACTGAGCTAAACTTGTATGGAACCCAGAATATAACACAAGTATTGATTAAGTTATCTTACCAGTTCTCACTTGCATATAAGCATTAAGTATAATGCGTCAGTCTAAGAGTAAAGCAGTTAGAGAGGTTGAGAGCGAGACTCTGGAAGAGCGCCAGACTAAGTAACGACACTCCGGTCTCTTCGAGAGCAGGCGGGGATTCTGTTAACTCACCACACCTTATCTGCTCTCACTAAGACAAGCAAGTGAGCACTGAAGAGGCAGCAGGGATACAAAGATTAATCATGGAGCAGGCAGACACTGCAACTAATGCTTCACTGCAGGGGAAGAGAGGCTTCTGGTCGGCACAGCGTACTGTATCAAGAATGGATTAATCCACATCACGATGCATTTACAAGCGCAGACATCTTTTTGCTTAATTATATGGCAGGTGCTCCAATCAAATTAAAGTGCACCTCATATTGAAATAGTCATTAGATCATTTTTTCAGAATTATTATGAAGTATTTGTGAATTTATCTAATTGCATGACTAGATATCTGTTGTTTTTTTAAGGTTGCACAATCCTGCCATGCAAGAAAATACCTCTTGGCGGACAGCATATGTTTACAACAACACGTGGCGGGATAAAATTACAAAGGTGTGGATGCTGAGAGGATGGGAAATCCCTGATGCAATGTGAAATGCTTTGATATCTCTCTGTCTTCTACTTGAAAGCATGAAAAAGGTTAAGATCACAGTCTCAATTCATCTAAGCATTAGTCTTAGGCCGACTTGGGGATTACAGATAATGTGGGGAGTCCTGCTTCTAAACACGCAGGCCAACAAGTCAAAGGTGCTGACAGGAGGAGAGGAATCTGGCTGTTTGTTTGAGAAGAATTAAATGAAAGGTGCTATTTTCAGAGCTGTAACTTAGTGCTTAGCACATGTTCTGATATGTTGAGACATGTCACTCATGCGGATGATGCAGGTTCGAGTAGGGGCGTGTCTACGTGGTGGCCAGAAGTGGCACCGGCCCCCCCCTGAAATTTGGCTGGCCACCCCAGGTGCCCCCCCTACCAGATGTCTTGCCATAGGCTTGTTTTTAGTAAATTTCTAATTTTAGGCGGTTTCTATAGTGTGATCTTAATGACAATGTCGAGAGCGCATAATGTTACGCGATCCATGTGCACGAGGACGAATCTCTCCACTCCCAAGCGGATTTCCTTCACTCACAGAAAACTGGACGTGTGCTTTTAACATACATCGTTCCACATAATTTTTTTTAAATGTGTTATTTTCAGAGCTGTGTTTCCATTGTTCTTTAGCTACTATTTTAGCACATACTGTATGTTCTTAGGACATGTGTTTTAATATGTTGAGCCAAGGTGCTAATGTAGACGATGCAGGTTTGAGTCTGGCTCTTCATTTGCCCTACTTCTCCCTGTCATTTCTATTACTCTTTATGTACTATCTTAGTTCACCATTTATAATATGTTGAGTCATGGTTCTCATGTGGATAGTGCTAGGTCGAGTTGGACTGGTGTCATTGTTCAATCTCGCTTCCCCTTTTCTTCCTGTCATTTCCTCTCCTCTTAAGGATTAAATAAAGGGTGCTGTTTTCAGAGCCGTGACTTAGTGTTTAGCGCACATGTTCTAATATATTAAGTTATGGTGCTCATGTGGATAACACAGGTTTGAGTCCAGCACATGTAATTTACTGACCTTGTTCTCCCTGTCCTTACCTGTACTCTATGAATAAAAAGAAGGTCCTATTTTCAGAGTCACGACTCATGACTAGCACACGTGTTCTGAAATGTTGATCCATGGTGCTCAAGTGGACAATGCAGGTTCGAGTCCGGCTCATGTAATTTCCTTACCTAGTTTCCCCCTTTCTGCCTGTTGTTTCCTTCCCTCTATGCACTTTCTTAGTTCACATGTCTGAAATGTTGAGCCATTGTGCTTATGTGATCCTACTTGTATCATCTCGTTTCCCCCTTTTATCAGTCATTTCCTCTACTCTATGATTAAATAAAAGGTGCTATTTTCAAACCAATATTCTAGTGCTTAGGACTATTGAGCCCTAGTGATCACATTGATGCAACAGGTTTGAGTCTGGCTCACATAGTTTCTCAATATTGTTTCCCCCTTTCTCCTTGTCATTTACTTTACGCTTCAATTCAATTGCACTTTATTGTTGGAATCTCTTCCAAAAATTGTTTTGCATCTCACAGCGTGTACAGGCTCACATCAATTCACATATATACACTTCCACACAAATTAATAAAAAAAAACAGTACAATAGACACAGCTTAATACAAAAACAACAATATAAATACGTACACAATGTTACAGGGCATTAGCATAGTCCTTTCTATTTTCCAGAGCCCAGAGGTCAGTTCTGATTTATTAATTTTACTCTTTATACTTACTATCTTAGCAAACATATTGATCCATGGCTCTCCTGTGCAGCCCACTGACTTGTGTCTTAGTTCACATGTTCTGAAATGTAGAGCCATGATGCTCATGTGGATTTTCAGATTTGAGTCCTGCTTGCATAATTTTTCGATCTTGTTCCTCCCTTTCTCCCTGCCATTTCCTCTACTCTATTATGAAATAAAAAAAAAAAATTCAGAGCTATGACCTAGCTCTTAGGAAATGTGTTCTGAATTGTTGAACGTCTCGGTTACATATTGTAACCCTCATTCCCTGAAGGATGGAACGGAGATGTCACGTCGGTAACCGACGAATTGGGATCTCGCTTAGAGAGACCAATCCACTTCGAGTGTAAACTAAACGAGCCAATGCACATTGGTATGCGATGATTGCATCCAGCTGACATTGATCACAGCGTGAGCATAAAAAGGCAGCTGGTGCAACGCATACCAGGTTTTCGCTGAGGAGCCGAGCCGGTGACCGGGCTGCTCAGTGGTGGTACAGCAGCCATGGCGACGGGACGTGACGTCTCCATTCCCTCCTTCAGGGAACGAGGGTTACAATACGTAACGAGACGTGCCTTTCAGGTCGGGTCTCTCGACATCATGTCGGTGACCAACGAATTGGGATGCCTACCAAAGTGCCATGGATGCTGCCCCTTCCAGTGTCCTGTGAGAGCCTCCTGTGCCCCTTTTTGGTGTAGGCCGGGCTCGCAACAAGAAGACCAGTCACTGTTGTCGTAGCACTACCCACTCAGTGAGATTGGATAACACTGGGAAAACGTACCCGTACCACTTGGAACAAGAACGTTGCGGAAGCCCCATCCTTCCCGAAGGAGGTTTCGGACGCACTTACACATATGAACAACCTTTTAGGTGCATAAGGAAGATTAGAGGTGATTATAACCCTGGGAACATGCTATACCGTGGACTTTACACATATGGGATCCACTTAGGTCTCTACATATGGAACCCAGCCCTCTACCGGTTCTCACGGATTCATCGAGTGAGGGCCTGGCGCCGGACGTTCCGCCACGTCTGGCTGCCGAGGGGATGGAGGAGCTCGACAGGGTCTACAGCACGGACACTCTGGAGCAGTTTTAGCAAGCCGACACTAAACCGGGGCCTCTCAGTGCTTCTACCCGTTTGAGGTAAGAACACAGGGGGATACCGGCTCCACACGAAGGCTATAGAATCTATCGAACATGTTGGGGGTCGCCCAGCCCGCAGCTCTACAAATATCTGTCAGCGAGGCCCCACTAGCCAGTGCCCAGGAGGATGCAACGCTTCTAGTAGAGTGAGCTCGCAACCTGAGCGGGCAGGGCACACCCTGTGCCTGATAAGCCAGGGTGATGGCATCAACAATCCAGTGGGCCATCCTCTGCTTAGAGACAGCCTTCCCCTTCTGCCGGCCTCCGTAACAGACAAAGAGCTGGTCTGAGGTCCTAAAACTTTGTGTCCAGACTACGTACCATCTCAAGGCTCGGACGGGACAAAGCAAAGCTAGGGCTGGGTCTGCCTCCACCGAGGGCAGCGCTTGGAGGTTCACCAACTGATCCCTGAAGGGGGTAGTAGGAACCTTGGGCACATAGCCGGGCCGGGGCCTCAGGATTGCCTGGGAGTCAGACGGCCCAAACTCTAGGCATGAATCGTTGACCGAAAATGCGTGCAGGTCCCCTACCCTCTTGATGGAGGCCAGTGCAAGCAGGAGCAGAGTTTTCATTGAAAGAAACTTTAGCTCGACTGACTGCAAAGGCTCAAATGGGCCCTGCTGTAGTGCTTTGAGCACTAGAGACAGGTCCCAATAGGGTATAGAGGGGGGCCAGGTGTCAGTGCCGAGTGTTCCTTCGGTCAGGGATTAAAACAACTGCCAGTGAGAAGTCTGGAGAGGCAAACAGGTCTATCTGAGCGGCTCCGAAATGTCTCCAAATTAGCTGGACCGTCTGGGGATGGAGTTTCCATTCTCCTGGGAGCGTAGCTTGTGACAGCTCATCGGCCGTACGATTGAGCAGACCCGGAATGTGAATGGCACGAAGTGACCTCAGAACCTTCCAACTCCAAAGGAGAAGGTGACGGGCGAGTTGTGACGTGACGGGAGTGCAGACCACATTGTCGGTTGATGTACGCAACGGTCGCCGTGTTGTCCATTCGGACCAGCACATGCTTGCCTAGTAAGCACCCTTTGAGACGGTTCAAGACAAGGCACACTGCTAACAACTCTATGCAATTGATATGCCAGTGCAGATGGGGACCCGTCCAAACCCCCGACACTGCATGCCCATTGTACGTGGCCCCCCAGCCAGTGGTGGAGGTATCCGTGTAACCCACAGCATGCCTGGAGACCTATTCTAGGGGCACTCCTGCCCAGAGAAACACATGGTCTGACCATGGGGTGAAAGTTTGGCGGACAGGCCGGTGTAAACTTGGACCTGGACCTGTAACTGAGTGCTGCGCAGCACCGCCCATCTCAGGACTCGGCCGTGAAGCTAGTGCTGAAGCAGTCTCATATGAAGCAGCTCCAGAGGTGTAACTGCCGCTGCAGCTGCCATATACCCCAGTAGCCTCTGAAATTGTTTCAGTGGGACCGTTGTCCTGCCCTTGAATGAATTTCAGCAGTTCAGCACGACCGTGCGTGGTTCCTCTGTGAGGCGTGCGTCGTTCGATACGGAATCCAACTAATACCGATAAAAGAGTCCTCTGCATCAGGGAGAGTTTGCTACTTTTCCGTTTAACAGACGACCCAAATGGCGAGGTGCCGGAGCACCCAGGGTCCCATGTGCCACACAAAAAATGATACCGAGACTGTGGCTAGTAACGCCAATACATCAGATGTTGAAAAAGAGTTAATACTCTGGTACGTGCTGAGACGCACAGGGGAACTGCCGCTTGCAGCACGACAGGGTAGTGCAGCATGAAGTGCACAACCCACGCGACACAGGAAACGACCAACGCTGAAGCGCCTTCCACCAACACATATAGTTTCCTAAAGCACGTTGAACTCGTCGTCATACACAAAGATATTGGTAAGAGTCAGCAATGTTATGTGGCCAACACCGACAAGAATGCAGCTGGGATGAGGTTGGAGGGTAGCGCCCACCCGCAAAAGCTGGGAATGGGGGTGCAAGTCGGCTGTGCCATTTTAGGCTCTACGCCCTGGTGAGTCAGTGGCAGATGCAATCATTGCATGTCCAAGATTGGTCCTTACATTTTCGTACCACAGCTCGATGCGGGACGTCTTTCTAGTGGACCTGAAGCGGGTCTGATGGGTAGTATTTTCCAATCTCAAGCTTTGCAATAGTTCACGTACGTATCTCCTCTATGTAATATAATTTTTAACAGCAAAAAACAAAAATGCTATTTTCAGGAGTTCCTGATATCTTGACCTTTGTAAACTGACCCATGTGGATAGATATAGATGATGGCAGCTATGAATTTTATGGTTCACATTTTTGTTTTTATAGGAGTCGTTTAGTAGCAGCTATGCAGAATAAAGTTTGGAGCTACAGTACTTCCTAACTTGTTATAGACTTGCAAACAGAGTTTTAACAGAGTGTGTTTGGCTTGTTTGTAAGTTATAACTGTTTTGTTTTATTTGAGTTCTCTGCTTCGGTCTCCAATGAGGCAATACGGCACTCTCCTTAGAGCATGATGTGTTGTTTAAAACCTAATCAGAGACTAACTAGTCCCCAGTTATTTGTTTCGGGGCCCTGACGCTTGAGAGTTCCCAGATGTTGTGGAAGGTAGGGAGTCGATTGTTTATACAGCAGCGAATCTTTTCCAAACACACGTTCTATCAGCCTGCACGGCTATCTATCAGGGGAGGCAGAAGTTACAGTTTTTCTGAAGTCAGGCAGACACAAAAGCCCTTCGGCAGCAAATTACTACTCCCACCCCACCTGCTGAAGCCAGTGTGCTGGCGGCGCAGTGCTCAGACGTGAAACCTGCCTCCAATCGATCGGTTGTTGTTGCAGCTGGGCTCCGCTTGATGGTTTATTTAAGCGGCTCCACATGCTTGTGGAGGGGGGAAAAGCAGCTGAATACATAAAACAGGCTCTCAGAACCACTTTGTGGTCCGGGGGAAGAGTAAATGGAATAATAAAATCCAAATGGTTTCATCCCATTTTCTAGGCTCGTAAATCCGGGGAGTCACCATTTACCTTTATGATCCAGCGCATGCGGAGAGAATATGTGTGTATGTGTTGCGGGGTGTGAGCGTGAGAGAGTCAGTATGTATGTTTTGGGTGTTTTCGTGGAAGGATTCAGCGAAAGAGTGAGGAGCACATATGCTTACAGGATGGGATGTTAAGTGAAAGAATTCATATTCCATGATTTATGTTTTAGTTTTCCTGACTCAGTTTTGGTGTACTAGTCTTAGCTTATGCTTTGCTTTTCATTGTGCATCAAGCAGAAAATGTTTTGTTTTTTTGAGTTCCATGGTTTTAAGGGGCCTGTAAATACTTTCACATAAATTGCACAATGCAATATGCATTATGAAAATAAATGTTGTGTGTGTGTTGTGTGTGTGTGTATTATACTGTAAAAGAAAGTGATATGTGGGATCTGGACTGGGCAAGTGATGTATTTATTGTAAAGAAAATTGACCAGCATATCAGCACAACTAATTAATTGAGGTGTAACCAAAGTTGCATGACTGAGAGTGCATGCTATCTAGTTCACTGGATACTGTAATGACGCTTTTGCCAATGAAAAGGCATTCGGTCTTTTGAGACGCATTCTTGCATGGCTCTGCAGCAAAGGAGAATGCTTTTAAACAACCGGAGTGAAAAGTGTGTTTAAGCAATGTCAAATATTTGCAAAGTTTCACCTGCTCACATTGAGTGTGCGACTGTGATGAGTTGCCTAGGTGAAGTCTAAATGTTCGTTTGGAATTCGTGAAAATTGATTTTTGCATAGTGGTGTTGAATTCTGTTTTGAATTCAAGTTAAATTTGAATATATTTCCGAATTCCTGTATTCTATCTATAATTGTATGGTTTGTGCTAGTGCCTGTACAGAAGTTAGAAAATACCTTAAGAAAATACCCTGACAAATGTTCGCTGCAGTAAGTGTGAGAACTAGCTCCACTTTTCCCTGTATGTACACATGATTTTAATTTGTCTTTCCATTTATTTAATATTGTAGGATGTACACTTTGTGTTCTCTGCAATACTTTATTCTGGTTTTATTTTATTTTAGAAAGAAAAATGTTTATGCTCTCAAAAAAAAATTATGCTGTGTTGCTTTTCTGCAGAACTTGATTATGATTAGTCATATTTTTCATAGCTTGTATGTGTGTATATAGGTTAATCTTAAAACTCCTTTTATGAAGGGATAAAGGTTTATGCTCTCAAAAAGAACATTTCCTCTGGTTGGGAGGATCTCTGGGCTCTATATGTTGGATAATCTGGTGGAGACCACATGCTTATAGAGGCACTTTATAGGCAGTCGGCACACATACTGGTGTAGACGTTGAGGTGGGTGGAGGGTCCTGGGGACCATGTTGGCAGTCATCCTGCCTGTGATGACTGGTCTTGAGCAGTGGAGGCCCAGAGCTGTCAGCGGAGCGTCAATGTAGAGTAAGATATTTAATCATGGAGGGGTCACAAACAGCACAGAGCTCTGATCATTTCCTTCCCATGGGGCCAAGGCAAGGATGTGTCCCGGACTTCCTACTGCCACAGAAACTGAGAGGAAACCACTCAAAGGAAACATGGCACAACTTTCACTTTATCACATAACAGAATGGTGGTTGAGCTTTTTTTTTTTTTTTTTTTCAAGATACTCTCCATCACTTCAGCAAATTGATGGATGGACTTTTTTTTTTTATGCAAGGTATGATTACCAAAAGTAACCCATAACAGCTTGCTTGCTTGACTCATTTATTGTTGTGGACACAGAAATTTTTGTTTAATTTATATAACAGTAAAACATATAAAATGCATATGAATTTAATTATAATTTAATTTTTGCATAAATAAAATACATACATTAACTTATTTATATTATAAAATTAAAACAATTACCAAAGATTATACAGTAGACTTTGAACAATTATTCCAATGTAATATATATAATATATATATTATACTATATATATAATATATATATGATATATATATATAGAAATAATATATATATACGTGTTTGTTATATTATATATATTATAAATAAGTGAAATCTTTCAAATCTATCTTTTGGATGCTTTAGAGCATTTGTTTGATCACTCTCACCTTGGAAAGCTTATTTAATGTCTCTTAAAAACGTCTCACTAGAAACACACAGCACATATTTTAAGGTTAAACGTCATAAATTGGCTACATTTCAGTGTAAGCAAAAGCCAATTCACATAAAAATAATTTTTATTGTGGAAAATATAGCTTGGTCAAATGGAGTTTTATTTCTTTTGCTATTATTACAAATGAACATAGACTTTCTTTTGTTCTTATTCTTCTTCAAGAATGTAATAGTACTATTTTTATATCATGGCCATACAGCACAGCAGACTCTAATTTAAGTTTACAGTCCAGTTAAAAAGAACACTGCACAGCTTTGTCAAATAACTAGATGTTAAATATCACTTTAATTTCAAATAAAACTATAATGGACATTAAATATAACCATTTCTAAAAGTGCAAGCTTTTTGGATTGTATTCCACCTTGCTATCAATTGTCAAACAGTTTAAGTTTACTTTTTGTAACACTTTGAACCAGCAAAGGTAAGTCTTGCAAAAGAGTCAGATGCTCTGATATTTGGGATATTTCTGTAAAATCCCCAGAGACGAAGCCTGCCCCAGAAAACGCTGAGGGCTGAAAAATATTATGAGAGAACCACTGTTTATGCAGACCTCAGGTTCATGGCAAAGAAACAGAAAATAGCAAATCCCCGTAAGAGCTAAACCTTCACCTATTTACAGAAATACTAGGCAACAAGATGAAAATATGAAAATCAATGGAAAATATTTAATGTTCTTCCAGTCTAACTGGAGTTACATTGCATCTCTTTGTCCTGCATTTAGACAAAGTATTCCATTCATTAGTAGCTATACTGATTTAGTTTTTAGGTGTGCTTACATACAATTTTCGTATGCGTATCTTTCTTTCTTTCTTTCTAGGAAAAAAAGATGAAAAAGCATATGTAAAATTACATAAAAGGACACTAACATTCCGGAATCATTATTCATGTCTCTATCTCTCTTTTGATAATTCTTTTTTTTTCTTTTCTTTTTATGATCCTGCAATTTCCTTTGAAATTAGTGTAAATGACTGGCAATAATGCAGCTTGTCCCATTTCTGGAGCAGCATGTCAATAGGGGAGAAAAAGGTAGTTTTGTAGGCATAAATCCAAAGCTATCCAATATAAGAATACCCATAACCCTGAGTTATAAGGTTATATACACTAATGTCACATATGGGATACAGCTCACAGTAAAAGTGCAAATTAATTCACCTTTAAAACAAATGACTTGAAATACTTTACCCTCTAAGTCTTGGTAGGTGTGGTAAACCATGTTTGAGTTTAGATAATTATTGTTAGGCTAATTAGAGTATTTAAAACAAGTTCATAAAGCTATAATAATATTTATTTTTCTTTTCTTTTCTTTTTTTTAGATAAACATTTTTTCTGTATGTATGTATGTATGTATGTACTGTATATAAGTATGTAAATAAATCCACCTGAAAATAAAGAGTTAAAAAGGTACAGTATAAATACCATAAGTGCAAAATTTGGCAAAGTTACTTATGTATTTCAGCTTGCTTTCTGCATTAAGTCTGTGAAATAATCTGATTTACTATTTTACTTTTGGGATGGACAGAAATTCTCATTTCAAAGTCATTATCTAAGGTGCCATTTTCTGATGTGCTTCTATTTGAGTTAATTGTTACGTTTTATTGTAGTACAGTCTGCAACAAATTGCTTTACAGCAATTTACAACTTCTGACCTCGACGGCCTGAACAGAAGAAATTAACCACAGAAGATTTCCTTGTCAAAGAAGGCAAAGCAAACTTTCTTGAAAGTTCACTTTGGCAAGATGTTTCAAACTCTTCAAAAAAACTTTGTTGTGGTTTGACTTTGTTCGAAATGACATTCGCCACACACATTCTTTGATTTAGTTTGAAGTATATTGGAGTCTTTAGAATTCAAGACAGCAGGAATAAATGCTGTTTAATTAACCGGAAAATGGTCATGGAAATTGAATTATGACTGTTTATGACAACATCTAATATTTAGGTGAAAGATTCGGAAAAAACTATTATTAATCAAGAAAACTCTATAAAATGGAAGTGCTCACACATGTCAGCAGTTGTCAACAGTCCTGTAATACATCCAGAAGACTGGCCCATAAACGTTTATTATGTGTCATCATTTTGGTACCTGTTACCTTTTTCCTCTCTTATACCACCAAGAACATCAAACCTTCCTGGATTTGTGACAGGCTCTCTAATTACCTCTGCTATTTACGGTGCTCGGCCCGTCTGTTACTGATTTCTCCATTATCTTGACAGTCAACAAACTGGTCCCATTAGAACGGCAGTGCACGAGGCTTGCCTGAGGCAGGCCTGGGCTTTGGTGACCGCAAATCGCTTCTGTATTAAAAGTCACCACGTAATAACTGCCTTCAGCTTTATCGCTGAAGTGCCTGTTTTTGAGTGAAGGGCTGGAAAAAGGAAGGTTTTTTTTTTATTTGTACAAGCTTTATTGACTGACCCATACGTTCTGTGTGAGAACCTTTGAAGGATCTGGAAGATGGCTTTAACCAGGACTCTGATCTCATCCTGGTCTCTTTACATCCATTGCCTTATGTAAATGAAGATGAATGGCTTTTGGACTTTAAAATAAGTAACTGTCTTCCATTACTCAGATTTCAGACATTCATACAATTATTATGTATACTTAATGTTTAGTGCAGTTCTAATGTATAGCAATTAGGCAATGCCAAAGAGTGCTATGCTTACTGAGCAAGTCAAGAGGGAATAGCCACACACTGACCTGGAAAAAATGTGTCTTTCCAGGTCATGTCTGGACTGCACAGAGGTCCAACCCCATTTAAGAAGGTCCTATACATGTGGATGTTTAGAGTCAAGGCTGTGTCATCAAACATGACATCATCACAGTACGATTTACTTAGCTCTATGTGGTTTAAAACTGCGTTATCCTGTGTGCTTGAAGCAATGCTGTTTTGATGTCAAAGGGGCATTTAAATTTTTACTTAAAGTTGTTGTGTTTTGTGTTTGTTTGTGTTTTGTTTTGAGAAACAAGTCCAAAATTTGTGCCTAGTTATAAACAAGCTAAAGCCCCCACATTTAGTAATTTTAGTAATGCTGTCAACTTTCAAAACGCTTGTCCCTAAAATGAAACATCAAATGAAGAAAATTTCAATTAACTCCTCTCTTTCTATAAACATGTCTCCATGAAGACGGACAGCTTCTTGACAGCATGACATTGTTGGTAAGATGTGACTTTAGAGTAAAGGTCATTACTCCTCCTCCACGATGCCTTTACATGTCACTCAGAAGAATGGTGTGATGACCAATCAGGGCCTGGCATGCATAAAGCCACAGTTATGGCTCTAGGGGTGGTCAGAAGTCGTCAGGATTTGCCGGCTGTGTGGAGGGTAACGGAGGTCAAACCTTTGACATTTGCCGTGACACTAGCCCTCTATTTTTATGCTGAGGCCTTCTCGTGCCAATTACTTTTTTGCCCTGTATAGGGGTATCAAGTTGCAAATGTCACCAATAGAATGGACTTTGTTATTAGAAACTGTGTGTGTTTGTGTGGGTCTGCGTGTGCACAAACACCACTATGCCCTTTATTGACCTCTGCTGGCAGTTTAGCTTTCCTTTAGTATAATCAATTAACCAACTTTATGGTATTTTATGAAATATACAGCAAAATGGAAAAACAGAAAAACACTGATGACATTACTGAGATTGGCTACATATGTCTGGAGAAATCAGTTTGACACTACGGTGGACGGAAATCTCACTACATACAGTATATATTTTGAAAACATTTAAATGTTTATACATTTATGTATTTTTTTTTTTCATTATGCTATTTTTTTAGAGAATATATACTGTAAATATATAATATATAACATGCATATTTTGTTTTAAATATAGGCATGCATGTTTTGCTATTTACACATACATAATAGATATACACAGTATACTACATTACGTATGCAAACAAAAACTTTATTATGATGCGATAATCGCGATAACCGCTTGACCAGCACTAGTGTATATATTTATATTATTAATAATCTATATATATGTGTGGTGTGTTTTTGGGGCTGTATATGTACATGCTGGGTGTCAATTGCTTGACTTAGTCTGAAGGTTTCCTCTCTATTCGTTCCATAATTTTTATGGGATGTACCACAGTCAGACCAATAAAGGCAGATCCTCCACTTCAAAAAATAAAACCAAGTGCAATAGGTAAAACAGTGGTATTAGATCCTTCTATTGAATGACTTTGAGATGTTATGTAGCCCTCTGGGTAGATGAAGTGTTATGGACTATACAGCCATTGTGTTTAACAGAGCAGGCATAAAAACAAAATTGCTAAAAGGTGCGGTGGAGAGCATATCAATTGAAGTTACCGTGCAGAACACAACCATCCACAATCTTTTTTTTTTTTTTGCAAATTTCAGCTGAACTGATCGACCATACATTTTGTTAACAGGTCATGTAGTCGAGTAACAGAAGTGCACACACATTATAGCACATAAAAGCTGCCCAGAGGGAGAGAAGCTTAAAACCTCAAAGTTGAACAATATCTTAAGTATTACTGAGGGAACCTGGGGGGAAAAGGCCAAGGGGTCATGTGTTTTGTGTCACTTTTAAAACTCAATAACTTAACGGTGGCTGTGTTTCTTCTTAAAAGTGTCAACTTGTTTTATCTTTCTTTAGACTTTTTTGTTGTTTTTAAGGCAAGAAATTCCTAAGATGAACACTTTTTTAGATGTTAACATAATTCACCTGTCCCTTAGGGAAAGGACTGCGTTTTAGTGACGGGTTGATTGTGTCAATATTCAGCTGGTTTTGAATGACTCCCTATGGCACTGATGCCTGAAAATATGGATTTTTCATCGTCACTACGGCATTGACTCACTAAGGCACTGGAAACAGTCACTGATCCCTGAGAGATATGTAACAGATTTGTTTTAATTAAGTGTGCAAACAAACGAGAAATTGGATCGTTGACTGAAACACTGGAACTGGAACAATAAAGCCACTAATTGCTGTTTCTTTTTTTTCTCCCAACCTGAATCGATAGCCATTGCTCAGCTGTTCACAGTAAAATATACTGAAAAGCAGAATTAGTCAGACGTGTGAGAGCTTCCATAATTTGACTGTGATGTGCACTGAAGCACTCCAGTTGAAGCTAATTTAGAGGCAAATAAATAAATTATTATTATTATTATTATTAATTTATATAATTAATAATTGTGGTACATCATTATTTTTTTCCTCTTGAAATAAGGTATACTGTTTAAACTGTCATTTTTGTAATGTGCTGTGGGCCACTATGCAGACGCCCTGAACAAGGTGCCGCCAAACTCCCCTCTCAGGCTAACGTTGCTAAACTACAAAACCCAGCAAAATAAAACACTCAAAGGATTAGAACAATTTACAAAGCACACCCCCATCCTTTCAAATGTGCTTTCTTTTGCGCCGCGGCTATTTCTCCACACCCAGCATGGGTTCCGCTTTGTGGCTTTTAATAACTTGCCTTTCTTGGCCACTACCCCCTGAGACACATTTTTTTCAGCATTTCTATCGGTCTCCCTCAATCTATTTGTGCCGCCCTGTTTCTACCTACTAGCAGCTGCAAGGAAAAGCGAGGCCTATGCAGCGGAGGCGGCAGCAGCAAATTTCTTCCAGTTGCTCGACGCGCTAATCCTCCCCTTTTCTTCACAGCTCAACCATTATATTGCAGTTTCATTGACTGGGAGGTGTTGTGTTGCAGTGGAATCAATAGCTGAGGGTATCCCAGCCCAACGATTAGCTTGTCAGTCAGGCCTGTGCAGTGGCAAGGGAGGGGAGGCAGCGTAAATCCTGGAATACCAGGGGCCACCAGCATAGAGGGGCTGGAATGCTGTGAGCCGTTGAGTGCTCTGCACCACCTGTTGTGGAAGGCAACATGTGCTGTATGTATTAACCTTTCTGCTACTGTGGTTTAACCACTGGCTGCTACAAGACCAGCAGCCCAATCTAGGGTGAAACATGTCACACACAAGTACACATGTACACACTTTCACACTCACACAGTCATAACATCACACTAGGACATTGTGTTCTGCATATTTTGGAGATAAAGAAACATACATTCATATGTTATGCATGTTAGCATTTTTGCACCAACTGTACATATTTATTGTACATATTGTTATTTTATTGTCACACTTTTTACTTCTATTAATATTTCTGTATTGGCACATCCATTATAATCCAAGAAAAACTAAAAACTGCTGAATATTTTCACCATTATTGACTAAAACATTTCTCAATTGCAGTGCATGTTGTTGGACTTCATACAAAAGTTAGTTCCAGTTTTTAAACCAGATTCATCAAGCAGTGTTCCTAGAGTGCTGCTAAAACAGTTGAACAGTACAGGGACTATGCCGTATTGCAGTAAAGTGAAGTTTTTTTTTTTTTTTCTTAATTTAGTTTTTACATGTAAGTGTATTTTATTAATTTATTTATTTATTTATTTTTTTTTTAAGTAAAACGCTATAGGGCATGACATAATTTCCTGTTCATTGGTGTCCAAATAAAATCTTCATGCTTAAAGTCTACTGTGACCACAACTTTAGTAGTGGGGACTTTCTCTGTAGGTTACATTGTTATGACAATGGGTGGCAAAAAGTGACTGTCTTTATGATTGTCATTTTGTCATTTACTCAATCATTTAATTCCAAAATGTTGAATCAATCTTTGAGGAACAAAAGAAGAGTTATTAAATCGTTCACTCAACCAATTCACCCCAAACCACTAATTATTTCAGGAACTTTTAGTTGAATCATATGCCCATAATTTATTTTTTCAAAAACCATTGAATCATTCAGGAACGAAACACCTCTACAGTGTGTTACGGTGGTTCTGCAGCAGCTTTGTCTGGAACTGTTTTCAATGGTGACGCAAAAAACAGACAGTAATTGGCAATATTGTTTCTAAAATGTAAGTTACTCAATATTAAATTCTTGTTTATCAAGAACTAAAGCCATCAATGCTAATTAACACATAACTCTTTGTTGTGCGATGTTGATTTAATATGGGGTATCTTCCTTTTAAGTCTTTAAGCTCATATAGATAAAGCCTTTGAGACAACTAGCACCAGTCTCTGCGATATATTGTTTTACTGCAATATTTGTTTATTTATTTACTTACAGTATATTCCATTGTATTGTGTAAACATGCTAAAACATGTCAATCTGTTTTTAAAGAAGGCAGGACAATTATCCACTTAGCATTGCTCTGGCCTTGCTGTCATACTGGTTTTAGGAGCATTAAATCAATCCTTCTGGATCTATCCCATGAGTAAGCAGGCTTAGTGTTATTTTAGTGTGGAGCAAAGGAAAATAAACTGTACACTATAAGAGCCAAAAGTACAGTGAATTTAGCAAGAACAAATCAGTGCTCTTTCAAAATTGTTTGGCCACTTTTTTCAACACAACACAATGTCATGATGTCAACATTATGTCTCCTTTTTATTGGTTAACTTTATATTTTAACTACGAGGTTTGTTTTTTCACACTTTTCTTATAATTAGGTTATCATTAGTTTATTATTTTTGTTGTTGTTATCCATTATCATTATCATATGGTGATACACATCTTTTGCTGGGTCAGACCCATTTAGACATCCCAGTCTTTGTGTTGAGTGATCCACTGAGCTTACAAATCAGGGTGGACAGGAGCGTGGCTTCAGCCTCCACAAGAGATCGGCGTCACTGACAGTATGAGTGAATGCATATGTGAGGCACTTACATATGTGCTTTTCTGCCTGGCAGCCTGGCAGCCTGTGTGCTACACTCTTAAAAATAAAGGTGCTTCACGATGCCATAGAAGAACTTTTTTGTCTAAATGGTTCCATAAAGAACCTTTAACATCTGAAGAACCTTTCTGTTTCACAAAAGGTTCTTTGTGGCGAAATAAGGTTCTTCAGATTACAAAAAGGTAAGAAAGAGATGGTTATTTAAAGAACCTTTGAATGAATGGTTCTTTGTGGAACCAAAAATGGTTCTTCTATGGCATCGCTTGAAGAACCTTTTGAAGCACCTTTATTTTTAAGAGTGTAACACTCATTTTACATGAATCTGGACGGGTGCACTGTCGTGATGAAGCTGCCAAGCTGCGACCGTTTTCATTGTATTGCATCTCTCATCTCATAGTTTTCATATTACAAGGCATATTACATGGCTATATTTGTTTGTTTGTTTTTTAAGTAAGTAGTAGTATAAAGCAAGAATAATACAAGAATTATACCAAATAAAGTTGGACGGCTTCAGTTTTCCTCAAATTTGTTTGAAACTGGGTCTGGAAGCCTTTTCTTTTTTTTCGCAAGACTTTATTCAATGTCATTAAGCTTGTCTCTCCTGCCATGTGTGTCCTTAAAACTGGCTGATTTCAAAGTCCCATCTGAGAGGACGAGCAGCCATCTGACGGCTGGAATTAATGAGTGGGGACCTGCAGTGGGTTGGCAGGTAGTGGGGGCACATGGAACAATGAGGCCTGTTGCTTGTAATCAGTTGAAGCTGCTGTCATTAGTGTAGGCCTGATGCAGGACCAGCGTGGGCTCAGCGCAGTGAGGGCCAGGCAGGAAGTGTTGGCCAGCTGCTGCCAAGCTGTCATCAGGAGGGCAGGCTCCTGAGGTGGGGTTGGGTGTGGTGGGGGGGTCTGAGGGCGCCGTTTCAGGAGCCGCTAGAGTCAAGGGCAGAACGCAGTGTCCTGATGATTAGTGTCTGTTGTGTGAGAGTGTGTATATATCTATATATGTTATCATGGTGTGATTTCATTGTGGCACTAGGCCACATTTTATGTTTGTGAGATCGCTGATCAACACTTATTTTTTCGGCAACCATGCAGAGACAAAACGGACCACCTCCTGTTGGAAGCCTTTTAGGTTCTGATTAAATGTTTGTGGTACATGATCTCTGTGTCTGTTATATTCATAATAAATTATTTATCAAGATGATACTCGTAGGCTGCTCCATAAGAATATTCTAAATGTCATGATCTTTCCATGACTGATATCCAAAGTGTGAACTATGTACACACAACGCAGAGATCGGTGACCAAAAGACATGAGCTTATTTGTGTCAGCAACCTTCCACTCATCCATACCTATATTAGACACCTTAACCGGATGAAAAACATTTTTCAGTGTCCTCCCCAGTACTGGCTTAGCTATGTTGTTCATCTAAAAATGATCACATTTTATAATACAATAAAATAAAAAAATTGAATTAAAAAATGGGATTTCATTAATGTTTTGATAAATGTTTGTGGGGTGTTGTGTGTGTGTGTGTGCCTGGGCATTCCCAACATGATAGGGACCAAAGTCCCTACAAGTATAGGAATACCAGTAAATTTTGACCTTGTGGGAACATCTTTTTGGTCCCCATGAGGAAACAAGCCTATAAATCAGACATAATTTTTGTTGTGTTTTTTTTTTTTTCTAAAAACGCAGAAATTATTCTTGTGATGGGTAGGTTTATGGGTTTGTACAGTATAAAAAAAACATCACGCCTCCGGAATATCCCCATAAGGCATGGAAACCTGATGTGTGTGCATGTAATAAAAATCAATGTATTGTTAGACATCCTAAACAGCACAGTATATAACATGGAAACCTGTGTGCGTCCTATATGTCCCAGGTGACTATATCAGGACAGGGCTAAGCTGTTCTCTTAAAAGTCCTTATGGAAATGTTGGAGATTCTAAGGAGAAAACCTTCTCAAGAGGAAAAACATAGCAGTGTGTTAAGTTATTAAGCGCCACTTTGGGCAGTGTGTGTGAAACAAGCTCCCACAAGGGTGGGTGAGAATCCCTTAACTCACATTACCCCTCCCCTTAGCTTTGTCTCTTTTTCAGGACTAGGTTAGAAGGGTCACCCTCTTCATGTGGATAGGTCCTTTGGCCCAATTATGCTGCTACAGTGCTCAATTAGCCACAATCCCTTCTTTTCAAGGTGATGTTTGAAAGGGCTTTACATTTTTAAGGTCTAAAGAAAGAGTGTGGACCCCCAAAGTTAGATGAAATTTGGGACATAAACGGAGGCTCAACCTAAATCATTGTCTGTGAAGTGCTTGCTGTCCTCAAATATTCGTACACTTCTCTTGCTCTTTATCTCTTTGTCTGCCTCACTTTAAATATCGAAGATGGCCTGGAATGTCATATTTCAAAAGCATTGTTAAAATTAAATATTTGCTGTACTGTCCTTGAGATTTGTTATTTTGAAAATTACAATGACATTTTCTTTCCTGTGCCAGTAGCATTCACCAGTATAAAATCGATGAATGGAAGATAACCACCTCTGAGGTGTCTGGTTAAAGAAGATAGTCCAGGTAGCCAAGCAAGGTCACTAGGCTCAATTTATTATGGAATTAACCTTGTTTATACGATATAAAAGCAATATGGAGTGAGCCAGAAAATGTATTGTTAAACAGCAGGAAGTCTCCAGTCATTGGCAGAATGCCCGCCGAAGGCCTGAGCTGGGGTTGGCATTTGCAGGGTTACATGGCCAGGCTCTTAACCACACACCTTCCACAAAAAAAACGATAAGTAACATTCTTCTGATGTGTTTTTGGAAACATTAACTTGATGGAAACTCTGCTGGCTGTGTGGCGTTAGATTCATGGCAAAGAACCAAGCTCACTCTACACACACACAAACACATTCACGCCCCGAGCAAGGTCCAAAAAGCTCTGTGTCTGCCCATCCATCTCTCTGTGTTGGCTGCAGTGTTCAATGACTCACCTGCCAAACTTTTTGTCCTTTTGTACTGTAAAACCCCACACCAGATGTAACAGAAACCCATTATTCATGTGTCAGATGTTACTAAACTGCATTGTGAAAATGACATCTTGTTATCTTGCAAAAGAATTATAATGACTGTAACGACTCCTGTTTTCTATCCGCAGAAGAACAGATCATAAGAAATGTTCAGCTTGGGATAGAATCGGGTGATGTTTCAAAGCTGAAAAGAAGACAAAAAGTTGGATCCCTGTCAGACTTGATCTCCAGATCAGGTATAGTGTGATTTAAAATAATATTGGGAGATTTATGACATCCTTTTAATATTTTACTGATATTTTCCCACCGTCTGTTTGTATTGAACATATGAGTGACCTAAGGCTTTCAAAGAATCCATGTATGGTACATTGTGCAGTGGTTAACCTTTTATTGCTTTCATGTGTGTTGATCTGTGCAGCTTATACTTCTTGCTTCTCAAAGGCTGACTCGTCTGTTTCATCAGAAGCAACACATGTGAACAGACGGCTAGCAGCATGGTTTAAAAAAAAAGGAAAGAAAAAATTGTACATGCTTAACACTTAACTTGCATTCTGTTGTGTCTGTGCCTGGTGGGAAATTATCTGTCTATGACAATAGTCAATATATCATTCCTACTGTAAAAGCTGCTGTTATCAGGCATGTGTTGTGTACTTGTAATTTCTCTGAAAAAGCACAACATGCTGTTTTTTCAAATAAAAGGATCCTTAGTTACATATTGCAGTCATTCTGTAAAGTATGTTTTGTTTTCCGTTTTGATGATTTTAAGATAAAATACAGATCCATTATATGGTAACATTTTGCAATAAGGTTCCATTTGTTTGTGTGAACTAACAATGAAAAACACTACTAAATATTGTATTAATCTTAGTTCATGTTCATTTAAATGTTTACTGATACATTATTACAATTAAAAGTTGCATCTGTTAGTAACATTTATTTATTTGTAAATAAATAAATAAATAAATACATTTTCTATGATGGGCACATGTAAAAATGCATATTTTCCTAAAAAAACAGACCAGATAGATGTATGGCCATGCACAGGATACATGAAAATTATCACCTTAATTGTTTTAATATGTTAATAGAATAATTAATTCATTTTAATTATTGTTATTGAATATTGAATTATTATATGCAGATTAAATAAACCTGACCTGAATGTTCACGCATATTGCTTTGCAGGCTGGACCTTTGACTTTACATAACAATATAACATATACCTAACATTTAATGCATAAGGTAGAACACTTGATGGAAACCTCATTTGAATGTTTTCAAAGTACTTAGCGCCAAATGCAGCAGTGTAAAACTCTCGATTTTCAAAACACACCAGGAACATGCAGTAAAAATGGCTGATATTACTGTATTGCATGCCACCTCATATCCCATAGCTTTAATCTTTGTTTTTATCATATCCATCAGGTAGTTATATCAATAAATACCTCATCTTCACAAACTTTATACTATTAATTTTCTAATTTCGTAATTAGAAAGTCATACTTGGTATTTATTAGATGTCATCAAAGGGTTTATTGGGACTTAGAGTGAAATATAACACTTATAGGTCTGTGGTTGGTTGCTGGATAAGATCCCCGTGTGCTTTGTAATCCTGGCAGCGTCTTCTGGTTACATTCTATTACAGGTGTCTAACTACCTCCATATTACAACTGTCACTGTTATTCTAATAGGAGTGGCATGCAGTTAACCCAAAATCAAAGACTGTAATTTGTGGCTGATGGTGCACTTTGAGATCAGGCCAATCTCACTGCTCCAGGCGTCTACGAGCGAGACTTGATTAGGCCAAATTACATATGGGAGCTAGTGCTGTAACCACAGCTCTGTTCAGGGTGAAAGTGAGTGAGTATGTTGGCTTTGGGTGTGGTGTGTGTGCGCTGCCTCGTGATTTATGCACATTCATATGCAAAGCAAAACCCCAGTATACTATTCAGTTACTTGTTTAGATTGTTGACTTGTAATGTTCTATCAATTTGTTGCATTTAAATTGATAAATTGATTGATAAATAGCCATGTTTGCCACATGCGCACCCCCCTGAAATCACTGCGGTGAGAGGAACAACTGTTTTGAATTTTGAGTCAGCCGCAGCTCCCTGTTTTATCTGTGTAACAAGTGCCGTCAAAAGCCTAGGGGTAAACGCAGCAGATTGTATCAGAGCGCTGGTGCAGATGAGAGGGTGGAAGCAGGTGGGGGGAACAGACAGAATTTGGGTCTGGACTCAGGCCATGTGGCTTTCCCAACACTACCACACAACATGTACACAACAGACTTGGTCAGACATAGATTAGATGCTTTGCTGCTGTGGTAAAGTTATCAAAAGTGATATAATGCATGTTTAATTTATTTTATAGCACCTTTCCATATCTCTTTGTAGCAGCATACAGAGGTGAACTAGCAAAATATTTGTAAGTATATGCACATCTACTTAAACTAGCAAACTCTGCTTTGCACCTTCAAATGTACAAATAATAATGGCAGATCCGTAGCCTTGTGGGAAGCGTGCCGACATATAGCACGGCTGTGGCTTAGGTGACATGAGTTCACATGTTGAATCAGAGTCTGTAAACCAAGGCCAAAACTCATATATGGACGATGTGCATAGTCATATACACAAAACACCATTCAGGAGGCATGCATGACACTAAAATACACCCTAATGTACCCAGCTAATAATAATATAACAGTTAACAGTTATTTTACTGTAGCAATCTTTTTCTGTAAAAGTTACAATCATTTTTTTTTACAATGTAATTCAAAACTGCATTATACTGTCATTTTTCATTAGTTTACATTTAGTGTAGTTACAATTGAATAGTTTATAACTTGTACATATTAAAAAGATACAAGAGAATTTTGAATGATTCATTTGATGTTTTAGTGTTTGTATTTTGTTGATTGTGTTTTGTACTTTAAAAGATGTTTTATACTTTATTGACTTGTTTCTAATTTAAGTCAGCTGTGAAGGTAAGAATGATATGCACTTCTATTGGGATTATGTTTAGATGAGGATATGATTTCCCAAAAGATTATTTATATGCTAAATAAGTCTGTACTTTTAAACTGTATTATTGTCCACTTTATTGATAAGTGCTAAAGCTCAGGGGGATAAGCAGTGCTGCTAAAGAAGCCCCCTCTTGACACACACACACACACACACACACCTTTCACATCCCATCTCTTCTTGAGGAATTAGAGAAGAGACAAAAGGCTGAACATTCTTTAAGTCCCGTTGGGCGGTGAATAGGAACGTTTCACGTGTCAGAGGAGTGGTGTTTCCTATAGATTCATTAGCCTCTTCATCCCCCCCCCTCCTGCTTCTGCCTCCTTCCTTGCCTGGGCCCCTTTCACTTTCTGTCACTTTTCTCTCTCACCCTCTCGCTCCCCCATTTTTTCTTTTTGTTTGCTGTCTACAAGAGGGTTTTTAGCGCAAGCAGTGTTTGTAATTAGCTCCTAGTGCTGCGCTGGAGCATGTTGAGGTGACTGTTTATACGATGAGCAGGTCCTCTTTCTCACAATTACTGTGAAGCTAAAACAAAGGTATGCATTTTTTCCTTAGACAGGGTGGAGTGAAAAAGAAATGGGGCTACAATATGTTCAGAAAGGTCCCTGGAAAATATTACCGAGCTGTTTTATTAACAGTAAGCGTAGTTTGCTACTGAGTTTAGTTACAATTATTGTAACCTTTCAAAATATTTCGAAGGCATTGTAGTTTGTTTGTTTCTTTTGCTTTTCCATTGATTTTATCATATGTAATTAAAGGAATAGTTCACTCAAAAATGAAAATACACCCTCATGTCGTTCAAAACGGACTTTCCTTTTTTTATTTATTTTTTTTTATCACACTTATGTCAACCATATATTTCCATCCAATGAAAAACTGTTTTGGACCCCATTGACTTTTATTTTATGGACATACATTATAATGCATCCTATGTATACTTGTATACTAAGTATACTTTCAAGTATATTAAAATTTGGAACTCCTACAATAGGATAATATTTACTGTAGCTATTATTCAGATGATATCTCCCACTTATTAATACCGTATACAATGCTTCACTTCCTGAAAGTATATGGTCTGTTTTTTGCGGACATGTTCAGCAAATTTCCATCGTCCCTCTCTGGGTCAGAGTTCACTCTCTCTGGGAAAGCTGTGGGCGTTATTCTCAAAGCCGTTTTTAAAATCCACTGTTTTTTCTTCCTCCTTTTTTTTTCTTTTTTTCTTTTTCACAAGTATTGCATTTACTACAGCACTGCCAGAGCAATCCATTATTGTGTCATGGTTTTTGGTCCATTGCGGCCCAGCAGCATGGCACTACAGCTTGTTTTAATTTTAGCTGGGGAAAGCCAGGACAACCGCTCCAGTCCCCCGCTTCTCCAGATGTGCCTTGATCAAGGGAAGTTGACTAAGCGCTTTGTGTCCTTTAAGACACTAATGTGATTATGTCACATATTTTCAGCTGATTCCCATCGCTATTGGTCTTTGTGTGGGGTCCCCTACTCAATGGTCTCTATCAGGCCTGCGAGCGGGGAGATTTTTCTATTTGCAAAGTCTGGTTCCCAGCCAACCTGTGTAAATTGACTGTGCGAGTGTGTGTGTGAGAAAATGTGTATTAGCGTGAATTTGGCTGAACTTACATGCAAGGGAATTACACAGTTAGTTGACTGTGTATTTTGTATTTGTTTACACAATTCAAATCACATGTTAATATTGAAATCAATAGCAATGAGTCGCATGATACTGGCCAAAATGATTCTCATCCTCACATATTAATAAAAAAACATTTTATTTGTATTCAGTGCTTATGTTGGGGTCGTGTCATAGGGCTATTGTCAAACGAAATCTAACTAATTATCAGTTGTGTGTGTCATGTTTATTTACATTGCAATGCAGTGTGGGTGTCAAGTATCTTTGAAACAAGAGGTGTCAAAACAGAGCCCCTCCACTCGACGCCCCGAAGTCTGAAACCATTCATGCGTGATTACTTTTTGAAGTGAGTATAATCGGTCACTATTGATATGATGTGATGTTTGACATTGCCACAGATATTTTTCTTTCTTTCTTTCTTTCTTTCTTTCTTTCTTTCTTTCTTTTGCATATTACCATTTACCTTTTTTATGTGTTTCAGAATGGTTTTACTGTTTTGAAGTTTAGACTTTTTTCTCATTGCACTACCCACATTCTTTTGGGAATTGTAGTCTAACTGTAGTAACTCGTTTTATTTATGCTAGTTTATGTGCCCATCTTATCTTTCAGAAAGTTCATCTTTTCCGATATATAAGGTCATTCAAATGTGATATACCTGAGATACTAGTGCTTATCTTTAATAACAAGACACACTGAATTTTAAGTGGCGACATTTAGGAGCCGACCTGCTGAGATTAACTAGGTCACAGCATTCACAAACCTGAATGACTTGAAGACGTTCAACTCATGGAGTCTGGACCGTGCCCCAGGTTGTGGACCTCTTGTATTCTTGAGTGACTCATCCATAATAGCGTACAGTATACATGCAGGAAAAGAAAAATATGGGGGCCCACCAACGCACAGGTACTATTACAGGTTTACTAGATTTACGTACAGGCTTTCTCCTGTCATTTTATTTCACTATTTGGGATTCTGCTTTCACGATGAACAAAGTTGGCTTTGACGGGATACACTAGCTGAATTATGCTTTAAACTTGGCACCTGGTGCTTGTCGATTGAGAGAGAGAGTGTGAATTCACAAAACGGTTGAGCAGAAGTCCTGGACCCGCAGGTCTTTTCAGTTTTCGGGTGTCCGGTCACCATTCTATGAAATCAGCAGAATACAATTATGTGGTTATTTATTTCTTTAGTTCTAATAGAGACACCTGTCATAGTGGCAGCCACTCCATTTCTACCCTGTAAACAACTGAGTCCTCATGGTTCCTTGTGCATTTTCATTAGAAAAAAGAATGTTTTAATTAATAGTGTTATATGTTATAGTGTGTTTCGTGTTTATAGAAAATATTTAAGACAGTCACTCATAAACAAGATCTATTTTATCCCCCTTCCCCTCTTTTTTAAGGAAACGTTGAGCAATTTTGAGGATTGAGAACTGATGATACTGGAAAGAAATATGACAGACCTATTTATTTTTAGAAATTAGCTCAATTATGCTTTTATTTTGGGGTGATTGTTTTCCTCAGCATGCTTTGGCATATGCTGAGATAGAGATTATAGGGAATTATGCTCTTTTTATGTGATGAAGGAAACATATTTATGTGTATATCAATTACTGTTGAACGTTGAAAAGTTTATATTATTGTTGAGTTTCTGCGTTAACCATTGTGCAGAAGGTACGAGCTTTGTTTTCTTTGTGGATAAGCTCTAGGTTACGTTGTAACCATGCTCCCCGAGGGAACGAGACGCTTGCGTCGAGGTCGCGTTGGGAATGCCCTGTGTGACGCGCTGCTGAAGCCGGTACATCATCCAATTTTGGGGAGAAGGCGAAGACACCTTAGGGACATTACCCTCCCTCGGGTCACGGATGCCCTAACCCATGCCTGGGCACATTCAGGAACGAAACGGGAAAGTGCCCTGAGACCCCGATCCTTTTTGTGAGTAAATACCCAGGATAAGATGGTCTTTCTGTGCGCACTTGACCGACTTCTTCGGGTTCAAAGGGGTCAATTGCCTAGCCCCCCGAACCCGCCAGGTCCCATGAGGGCACCTTGTGTGCTGTGCCTCACCTTCTGTATCCCGCCTCAGGGTGCCACGGAGGAAACGAGTGTTAAGTGGGTGTCTTCCCAATGATTGACACCCAGAAGGGCGTGGTAAGCTGCTAAGGCCGCCACGTATACCTTCAGTGTGGAGGGAGATAACCCTGCGGAGAAGTGCTCCTGCTGAAACTCCAGAACTGTACCAATTGGGTTGACTGGGTCCTGCAGTCGCTGTCTGCACCATGAAATGAAAATTTCCACTTCAAGGCGTACTGTTTCCTAGTGGCGGGAGCTCTGGACTGGAGTATATTCTCAACAACCTCAGTTGAGAGACCGAGATGCTAGGAGTGTGCCACCTGGGGCCAGGCCCAACCTTCCCTACCCGCGGGGAAGAAGGACCCCCCGCCTTAGAGAAGCAGGTCCCTCCTGATCAAATCTCCCAGCGGAGGCCGTCGGGGGACACATCTGAGCAACCAGACGTGGCAGCCGAATGGGGACTACTAAGCCATACGGCCCCCCATCCCGGCTACCCTCGCCAGAACTTAACTGCCCGGAGAAGCTAGCCAGGGGAAAAGCGACAGCCGAGCCTCGGCCCGTCCTGCATCAAGGCAGCCATCTCCACGTGATGAGAACCAGAGCTGGACAGTGTGTCGGTTCCTGCAACGCAATAGGATCCACCTTCCGCCTGGCCAATTCCCCTCCAAATGCTCCACCACCTCGGGTGAGCCTCCATCCCCCGGCCTCCCCCTCTCGACTGATATCGCCCCCTGATTTGATCTCCCGGATGTAAAAACGCTCTTAGAGAGATGAGCTTTCGCATGAGCCCACAAGGTCTGGCGGCCAGCTTGTACAAGGGGCTCACGCAGTACGCCCCTGCCGATTGATGTAGGACCACCTATGTGGTTGTCTGTCGGACAAGACATTAATGCCCCTTAGGTGTGGATTAGTTGTCAGACACGAACACATCCGCAGATCCGGCAGTTGATGTCAAAGAGATTATGGGCCTTCCCACAGACCCTGGTCACGAGCGGCCACTCATGACCATCTCCCCGCCTGTAAGAGGCATCCTCCGTTGAGTTACGAGCTACAGGATCCCCTAACATCGTGCCTTGACCAGAACCACCGTTTCTTCCCACATGCTACGGCATTCAGCATCGCCGCGTGACTGATCATCGAAGCGGTTCCCCCTTGGGGCAAATCCCTTGGTTCTAGCCCCCCACTGTAAGGTCCTCTGTACGCAGCCAAAGTACCGCTTGACGCTGCCAATCCAGGCCCACGCCTTGATGACTGGCCTTTTCTTACCTCGTGCTGTCGTGATGATTGTTCCGTTCTAGCGGAACAGCTTTTCCTCATCGGGTTGTCCCCCACCCACGTCTAAATAGTTGTTCTCGTAGTGGAGACACTCTCGTGGCGTTTAGTCTTAACCCCAGCGCTCTCATATGGGCGAGGACGAAATCTTGATGCCGAGCCGCCATCTGCTCTGATTGAGCTAGTATTAACTAATCGTCAATGTAATTGAGTATGCGGATGCCCTGGAGTCGCAGAGGAGCCAGAGCAGCATCCACACACTTCGAGAAAGTGTGGGGTCAGAGTGACAGGCCAAAGGGAAGAACTCAATATTGGTATGCTTCACCCCTGAAAGCAAACCTCAGGAACTTCCAGTGTTTAGGGAGGATGGAAACATGGAAATAAGAATCTCTGAGATCTATCGTAACAAACCAATCCTCGGACTGGATTTGAGATACTATCTACTTGATAGTGAGCATCTTTGAACCGAAGCCGGTTGATAGCGCGTTATCCAAAAGACCGTAGATCTAGATCGGACACAACCCCCCCCCATCCTTCTTCGTAACGATGAAGTACCGGCTGTAGAACCCGGACGCTCTCGAGAGAGAGGCTGAACACGTTCTATGGCCCCCTTCCTCAAGAGAGTATCTACTTCTTGTTCCATTACCAGAGCCTGCTCGGGGCCCACTAGTTTGGGGATGACCCCGTTGAAACGAGGCTGACTAGAACCGAACTGGATTCTGTAACCTTGCTCTTCAATCTGCAGGACCCATTTTGAGATATTTGGTAAAAGTTTCCACACTACCAGAAAATCTACTAACGGAACCAGCCTCTCGAGGCTGGCGTCAGGTATTATTAGAGGAGCCAGTTTGGTCCCCTGAAGTCCCCAGCCTGTCCTGCGCCGTATAAACTTTCCCAACCAGACTCGATGTAAGCCTAACGTGCCTGGTGGGAAGCTTCGGGGTCTTCAGGGACGATGCTGAGGATGGGGGGAGATAGCTCGAAAGCGTCTGCTCCACCACAGGCATCGCCCCATATCCCTTATCATTCAGCCCCACGTTGTTCTTTTGAATAATTCGAGACTGTGGTGCTGTAAATACGGGATGAGTACGGTTTCTTCCACGATCTTGACACCTCAGCATGGAAATCAGGGAAAACGGAAGGCCCCCATGTCGTGAAGGCTGTGATCTGGATTCAAAACATGCTCATCTAATTATTTTTAGGACAAGTGTCCTGTTCCTAGGCTGGCCAAACAATATTTTATTAAGGGCGAATGCACGAAACACACCCCATAACCTTTTAGGACGACGTCCTGTTTCTCTCGCTGCCAAACGATATTATTTTGGCTAACTGCCCTCATCACACCTAATCGCGATGACAGTGGTGTGAGCTCCCAGTCTCCTCCGGTCTCTACACCTCTTCGGAGAAGAGATGAAGCGTCTGGGCTCTCTCTCTCGGGGGCTGGAAGAGAACCGCTAATCCACCCCTACCCGCGATCCGCTAGACGACAACAGATCTTACCCGGCCTCGTCAGCAGCGGGACCGCTGCCAAGCGGGATCGCGAGCCTGTCCGTCTCTCAACACAGCCGTCGAGAGCGTTCGCATACCAAGCGAGAGCGGAGCGTGCGCAGCGTGAGCAGCTCGCAGTGATGACAATCAGTTCCTCGAAAGCTGACCGTGCATGCTCCTAAACAAATAACACACAGATCGTGTGTATCCCCCGGTGCCAGATAGTGTGGGCAGGGAGGCACAGAACGTCTGTAATGCTGTTTGCTCGCCATAGATATTAGTTTAGACTTTGATATCTTCTTTTGAATGCTTGTGGACTGACAGACAACAGTAATTAGACTGATACATACACAGAGCGCTACTGAAGAGCAGAAGCTAACTTGCGCTCTGCCGGATGCGCTTTTATACTTCCTGGCGCTCACGTCACCCCGCTCGTGACGTCTCGCTGCTCCATTGGACTGATTTTACACATGCCTCAGAACGCGGTCATGCAGGGGCGTTCCAAAAGCGATCTCCCGCACTCGATTCCTGAGGGGCACTCGCATGTACTCCACTGGAGGCTTGATCTTTGTTTTCATGATCAGATCAGCTTTGCGAAGGCTAGTGCAGTAACAATTATTTCCCTACTTGAGCTGTATAGCTGTATACAGTCCTTTAATTGTACAAAATAACTAAAATAAGTCTTCACTCAAAATCACAGACATTTTGAATTAACTTAAAATAAATGAGCACATTTCACTAATAATATTAAATTAATTGTGTCATAGATTAAATAATTTAGGAGATTTTATATGATTTAAAGAAATCAAACCTTAAAAACTGAAATATATGTGTAATAGCCCTACCATAATTTGTTTAAGTAGTTAGCACATAACATTTTTTACTGTGTAAGAAAAAAAGAGACGTGTTCTGAAAACACTGAGTACCCACAGCCTTTAAAAAAACAACCTTGCTGTTTGAAGGCCTTTCCCTACTCAAATGAAAGCTATTGAACAGTCCCTGAACCTCCCCCTTTTGCCCATCCACTTGGTTGGATGGTGGGGATCGCTCTCATAGTTAATTGCATTTCTTAGCCGATGAATGTAATATTGGTTCATAACACATTCAGCAAAGAAGGAAAGAGATTTGAGTTGCTTGATTGTATCCATTTACAATGGGATACCTCACATTAATGAATAGCTCATTGTTTGAAATAAGTGTCCACCTCTCAAGGTTGGTTTTTGTATAACTTGAAGAGCAGGCTTGTTCTTCAAATGCCTCTTGAAAAACATATAGCATATATGAAAAACACGGCGCATATATCCACACTGCCTGTCCAGGACTGCAATTCCCAAAAGCATTGTAAGCAAAGGTACATCATTGGTGTCTAGGGAAACGCAGCCCAGATCATTTATTCATTTACTTTATGAAAATAAATTGTTGAGTGTCTTCAAGCTGTGCCGAATGTTGTAGGCCAAAGGTTAATTTATCTCTGTCTTATCTCACACCGATTTCTTTCCGGAAATTAACATCGCAAACAAGTAATTCTCTTATGACCTTCGCCTTATCATATTTCCAGGCATCTCGGTACATGCTGCACAGTCATCGTAGGCTAAGGTTCATGCCACATTGCTCTGTCAATAGTGGCACTGACCCGTGTCTTTGTATAGAAGAGAATAGCAGTACTTTAATTTGGCTCAATATGACATTAGTGAGCAACGGTCTTTTCTTAGCATCACCGCTGGAGAATATTGCTTCTTCTCTTAAACTAAAAGAAAGGAAACTTTAGAAAATGTGCTTCATAAAATTAAACGTTTTTATTGAAGTATTTATTCATGGTTTTAGTATTGGTTAGATCAATTAAAAATAGAGGTAAAAATGTCCTGTTATATATAAAAGTGTACTTTTATATATAACATTTTACAATTAATTAAAACACAAATAAATTATGGAAATTATAAATTTTACTCTTTCGATAATTTTGCATTACTTTTTCTCACCGTCAGCTATCTAATGTCTTCATTTATTCACTCTCAAGTCATTCCAAACCTCTTTTGTGTTCTGCAATGATCTGTGGGTGCAATGATATTTTGGAATGATATGTGGATGAGTAAATGATGACAGAATTAGAATTTTAAGGTTCCTTTTATAAAATAGTTGCTGAAAAATTGCTCTGTAAATGTTACTGATAAAAATGTTACATTTTAGAACTACAGCACCCATCATGCTTCACACATACTGCAAAAGCCCCTACACTGCATTTTCTTCCAGCTTGAGGAAGAAAGGGGTATTTGTCAGAAAATAAATTAAATAGAAATACTGTAAATGTACATGTAATGCATTACTTGTACTTAAATCATTATTTGATTATGTAATGCTCACCACCCCGGGCTGTAAAATTCCTGTTTGGAATTTTTAATTTTTTTTTATTTTTTTTTCTTGCAAATTGTGGTTTAGTTATTGGTCAGCAAGTGGTAAGCCAGGTCATTAGGGATTTGCGCCGTGCGTGGCGGAAGCGTGCTAGCTCTGTTTCTCTGCCGTTAGAACAGAGGGATAAAGTGATCAGTGCCTGTGTCACAGAGAGGGGGAGGAATGAGCATGGATGAATGGATAAACACAATTCTTTGGGCCAAGCTTGCGCTTATTGAGTGCAAGGCCTCAGCACGTGTGTCATCGAGACACTGGGATTACAGCTGCTGTGTTCTGAACTTTGCATTGCTGCAAACTGGATAATCCATCCGTGGACAGTTTGTTAACCGCAAGAGCCATTTTCTGGGTTCATCAGTGTTGGGAACAGATTAGCGCTGGGTAGTGGATCTCATATGCCCTGGTCAGAGGCCATCCCTGAAGGGTTTAAGGGATTACGGCACAATGAATTTTCTCTCACACACTCATTCCAACCCCGGCTGATATTTAGTCAAACTAAGTCTTCACAGGATGAAATATTGGAACCGCCCACAAAGCATTATTTTGTAATTAAGGTAGCATTTCATGTCTTCGGCTGTAAAGATTGTTGTTGAGGCACACTTCCACAAATAGGACAGCCTAGATCTCACTCTATCAATGACAGACTTGACGTTATTAATGCTTTTCAGGCCTGCAGTGTGGACACAGACTTAGATATCGCCTTCCAGCCATCAGGCTCCTAGGATTGAGACTGATCTCCAGTCAGTGCAGTTGTCCAGTTGTACTCGGCCCGCTTTGATTACCTCCAGTAGCTTCCTCACCACAATCGTATAAGGTTGGGGGAGTTTGGGGTCGGAGGCTAAGTCCCTGTTTAAAGACACCACAAGCCTGCTGCATCAACAGACAGGCCATTTGAGCGCATGGCCTAGGATGAGATGTAATTTCCCATCTGCTTTATGGGCAGTTCTGATCCCCGGGCTCTTGTCAGCGAAGCCCTCAGTAAAGATATCATCAGTAATATAAGGAGGACTCTGGCAATACTCAGGGCCTTAAAAGGCACTTTGCTTTTGCTGGCTCTCTTGAATGGCTTAAGGAAACGGAGAGCACAGGTCATGAGTAAACGGTTTGCAAACACTATATCGGATTGCACACATTAAGTGGCTTAAAAGAGAGCTCAAACATTCAATTACAAATATGTGACTTCCGACTGAAGTGCTCAAAATATGCAGCCGCCCTAAATTACTATCCTGAAATGCAGAGAATTGGTGACTGACATTCGCACGATCATAAAATTAATCTGTTAGACAGATGAACCACTTTAGTGCTCATCGCCTTTTCAAACATTTCGATAGGAGTCTGTTCTGAACATTCAAAATAAGGAGCTCTGTATTCACTATAAATGTTTTATGTTTTATAAATGATTCATTCTTTGAATCAAATCCATAAAAAAAAAAAAAAACAATCAAGTCCTAAGGCAGTAGTTGATGAAAATCCCTGGATTTGTAAATCCCATGCATCCTCTTAATACTTTTTGAAATGTTTATGAGTTGGAATATTTGGAAAGAGCTCCTGCGATTGTCGTCTGTATTTGTAGCACGCTTTTGTGTAGGAGTTTTTTTGTTATGCTCATTACGGCCCAGCAGAATGTTGGTATGTATAATGACTTATGAGCACCCTGTTAACAGCATGGGTTCTGGCCTGGTGAGTTGTTGTGGGAGCTCTAATATGAAACATTAACTTGGCTCAACCACAGCATCAAAACTAAACTGCTCTTTAATTGAAAACAACAGTAAATCTGAGGTAAAGTAATTACCCGATTAGTTGGGAACATGTGTTCACATCCCATGTTGAAGTTTGCATGGGTTAGTTTTGTTATTGCTGCTGATGCTGTTTGCGGTCACCGTATTTCAATTATTTTGACAACTGCTGGAAGAAAAAGTCTCGATTCAAGATTCCAAAGGAACGTTCTGAATGAGTCTACAGCCATAAATTATTTTTCTATTTTTTGGTTTCTCATAGTTAATTTGTTCATTGCTTATTGAGGTACTGGTTGCTGCTCAACTCGCATTCAGAAAGCCAAGAGCACATGATAGTTTTGCTTTAGCAATTGTATTTGTTTTCTTGGACCCAGGCCTCTTCCTGAGAGCCCTGACCAAGACAGATAAAATGGGGAACTGTCATAAGATTATTCCACAATGAGTAAATATGAGTTGTATTTGCACAGGTGACTTCATTTTCTGGCTTTCAGATGTCTTCCTGGAATTTGCCTCCATCCCGTTTCAGTTCATCTCATCTCACAAATCAGAGCCATGCATCCCTTTTCCTGCCTCGCTCGCATTACATTTCCGCTGTTTTTGCCCACTATCTCTTTCTCGCTTGTTTTCCTAAACCGCTGTCGACACTCCCCCTCCTCACTCTTGCGATGTTTCATTATTAGTTCTTCATAATCTCTTCTCCTTGGCCCTGATCTTGATCTTGTCCTCCTTGGTTTCCCTCTGTTTTTTTTTTTAACTCACTTGTTTCATGGCTTTCTTCCCAGTAACTTCTCTTGGAGTTTATATTCCTCCTCCATATTCTCCAAAGAAAGCCATCCCTCTCTCCCTTCAGCCTTACCAGTCATTCTGCTTAGGAAACCCAGCTGTTTCCCTCTGTTCTCTGTCTCTGTTTCGCTCCCTCTCTCTTTCTGGCTGGGTTTCAAATGGGAGGATTGCACTTAGAGCAATAAAAAAAAGTATTTTGAGCTGGATGACTCTTTGTGTGAGTTGCATTCCCAGATGTGTCTCCTCAGCCTTGATACATCTTGTGTAAAACATTCTCATTAGTTACTCAACACTCCTCATTCCAGGCCGACAAGGGTTTCCTGATGACAGTTCCCCACCCGTCCACCCTCCAGCGAACCTTTTACCATGAGTTCTCTTAGTCTTGATTTCTCATCTCTCTCTCTCTCTCTCTGACTCTGACTCTCTGTCCCCAGCACCCCTCTGTGCCCTAACCATTGCAGCCCATCACCAAACCGAAAATGAAGTTTGCTTGGTTTGTTTGGTCCACCATATGCACTCAGCCAATTCAATTTAGTTGGGAGCCTTAACGATAGAATTAGACTGTAATCCCCTTTAAGCTTCACTATGCTCTTGACATCATGGAAAGAGGTCTGCAAAACCAATGTCATCATTTGATGTTGCTTAACTGTTTCACTGACACTTTGGATACCAACTATATGATTTGCACACAGTGAGTAGAGGCATGGACAGAGCTTTTACTTTTCCATGCTCCATGAACGGAAGAAAGGGCTCTAGCATCTAAATAGCTGGATACTGCTAAATTATGTTTTAGCCCAGTGCATATTTAGTATGCATTTTGCTAAATATGCTTTTTAAATCATGATGTTTAAATATTTGAATGCAGGACTAATGAGAAGACTTTTTTTTTACTTGTTTTCCAGTTAAAATATATAAAAATAATTTAAAACAAGACACATTTAAAGCAGCAATGTATGAGATATTGTTTCATAAATGTGTATTTTGTCTTACTTTGCTGAGTTTTTCCCCAAACAAGTAGAAAAATATGTCAGTGTATTAAAAAAAATCATATTTACAAAAATTATCATTAAGAAAATGTTGCAATGTTTTATATATTTATTTATTTATTTATTGTACATGGTACATCTGGATATGTGCATGTTATGGCTCTCTTCATAACTTTATGATTTATGATTATGATTTAATAATCAAAAAAATGTGCTGCTCTGATCAGTAAACAATAGTTTTTATAAAATTCTGTGGCATCAAACTGTACAGAATATGTATCCCAAAATACAAAATGCATCATGATCTTGTTCTTTGTTACACATTCTGCTCTTTTACTATTCTAATGAATAATTTGTACCTATTTAAACATTCTTGTCTCTCAATAAATATTGCATATCTTTTTGTAATAAATCATAAATCACATGTATTTTTATTATATTATGGGGTATTGTAATAAAACAGGATTGTGCACAGTATGTCCTACTGTGCACAACAACAAATTTTCCATATTTTTATTGGTTCTATCAAAAGATAGACTTCGACTTAGACTGTTTAATCTTGTTTGTTTCTTAGTTTCACAGTTCTTCTTCTTCATGAAGTCAAAGCATCAATGGAACAACCTGATGTGACCACTCACATCCCAAAAGGGTGTCCTGCCCTTCCATATGACATTGAATAAATCCAGGACACAGGTACAATACATCACAGACGGCCTGCCAAACTATAATCACATGACCCAATCCACCCCCACCTCCAATATTGTGTGTGTGCTCTGAACTTTGACAATCGGTTTAAAGTGTGTGTGGTTTTTGTAAGTGCAAGATAAATCTAGTAAATTTCATCCCTTTTGCTACTCATTGTAATACCCTGAAAAACTCTAGAAAATTTGGCCCATTTCTGTGCAACAAATAATTGTTGTGCGCCATCCCTCCGTTAGATGTATTATTTATTAAATTACTTTATTTAGGAACTCCTTTAACCAAAAAAGCACCTCAGCCCTTTTCAGTGTAATTCAGGTCACAGCTTACATAATAAACAAATGACCTAACTCCTCTGCAGCTGCATGTGAATCGCATCCACATTTGATGTTGAGCTGGACTCTACACATGCAGAGGTCTCCGTACCCCACTGCCAGTGCAAGCTCCATTTCAGGAATGCAAATGCCTCGGGCTCTGACAGCCTGTGATTTATCTCCTCATCTATCCTTGCACACATCTGCCTTTGCCCTTGTGTTTGCCTGTTGCTCATTCCACCCTCCCTTTCTCCCTCTCTCCCTCTCCCAGGAGGCCAGGGACTCCCCTGCCTGCCCTCGGAGTTCGCCTAGGGCAGCGTTACAGCCGTCTCTGACCCCGCCACCCACCACTCCTCACCCGCCGTCCTGCCAGGGTCAGACAGTGCAGTGGCGGGATAAGAGGTCCCTTCTCCCGGAGGAGAGTGGCTCTGAACTGCCACAGCGCCGGTGTGAGTCTGTGAGCCTCTGCCACTGCAGCCTGCTAAGTGCTTTACAGTACAGCATGAAAACACAAGTGACCTAATAACCACATTCGCTCTCTGTCAACAAGGATTATGCTCTGCCTAGAGTAAGAGGAGGCTGCTGGCAGGCAGGCAGCATTGTGTGTGCGTACATGTGTGTGCGTGTGCGTGTGTGTGTGTGTGTGGACAACAGAGATGCAGGTTAGTTATCCTCCTGACAGAGCTGCAGGAGAGCATCACACGAGCTGCAGCAGGCTGTTCGAGACTCCACCGGAATGGTCCCAAAACCCCCTGTCTAAAAGCTTTAAACAGCTGCTTACAATTCCACAGCGTCTACGCTGCTCCTCTCTCAACAGGCAGTGCAAGTAAGGACGTCTGTGGGCTCTCCACTGTTTGTCTCATCTTCGTGACCCCTGGCCCCGCACACAAAAACACACGTGCGTACGCTTCTCGAAAACCGAGCCCCCTACACCTCGCGCACTACCCCACCCTGATTTCTCATTTACTAGTCCACACTTGTGCGCAGGCTGCTGAGAAATGGACGCCTGGTGTGAGGTCAGGTGTGATTCATCACGCTGCGTCTGGGCGAAGAGTTGACATTCGTAAAGGCACTCGCTCTGCTGCCATTGTAATTGAGTCTCCTTGTCTTTTCTAGGACACCAGCAAATATAACTATGTCAGGACGCCTCACAGCTATATATTACCCAGTCCGTGAAGAGACAAAAGGCGAGTGAGTCATTGGGCAGCTAGCTAAAGAGAGGGAGGGAGGGAGAAGACACTTGGACCTCTGTTAAGGTGGGGTTTTGAGGCTAGGGGTGGCTGCTTTTACAAGAGGGTCGGTTTCGATAATGAAACTCAAATGTTACATTGAGCACATTTTGAAGAGTGCTCTTTTTTGGCAGGTCTGTATTTTGTAATAAGTTGTTCAGATGTTTCTAAGAAGTATGGTTACATTTAAAATACAGTTATTATAAAAATAAATAATAATTGTATTTATTCACGTTTCAGATTTATTAATACAATATATAAGAAAAATAAGTAAGATATAAATTACACTACATTTCTAAAGTTTGGGGTCAGTTTTTATAGAAAATTAATACTTTTATTCAGCATGGATGCACTGAATTGATCCAAAGTGATGGTAAAGCATTTTACATTGTTACAAATAAATCTTATATATATATTGTAGCGGGCCCCTGAGGGATAAAGGAGAACAGACACGAGGAGGTGAGTTCCACCCAGAGAGTGATTATTTACAAGTGAGCAAATGTAAGCAAGTCGCCAGGGGATGCTTGACTGTACAGTACTCCTCAGGTCTGCGTCTACTGAAGAAGTGTTCCTTTTTGGGTGTTCCCAGTGAGAGTGTTTGTGGCCTGGGTGAGTTTGGGTGAAAGTCCTCTGAGCAGACAGGGATCAGTTTGTGTAGCGATCTGCCTGTGAAGTATCCATTACACCAAGCTCTTTTCAGTCACTCTCTAGCAAAGAAACAAAAGCAAAAGCGTTAGTTTCAGTCGAGAGAAGAATCTGTGCCTTTTCTGTGTCCACCGGGGTTTATATCCTTGGAGATTGACTGATTTCCATCAGCTGGGCTTGGTGATCGTTCCTCAGCTGGTTTGTGTGTGTTGCCAGGGGCGACACATAATGAGCTGCTGGCAACTCGCCACAATATATATACACATACATACACACACACACACACAATGTAAAAGTCTTTACTGTCAGGAAAAGGTATAATTTTTTGAATTTTTGAAAATTCAGCTTTGCCTTCACTGGAATAAATTGTATTTTAAGATACTTTAAAATAGAAACATTTTATTTTAAACTGTAATGATTTTTCACAATACCACTGTTTTTGCTGTTTAATTTGGCTGTATTTTAAATCATTAAATCACTGACCCCAAATTTTTCAAGGGTAGTGTAAATTAAAAGAAACCACAACATCTCTTACTCTTGACAAAACTATAGAGTTACACAAATTGTAGGAATATAGAGCTAGACAAATTATATGGATAGTATTGCTCAGATACTTTGGCCTTGTGAAGTATGAATATGAAGTATTCATACTTCAAAACTCAAGAATATGAAATTTCTTTCATATTGAAAATTCATATTGATTCTTTGAGATCTGTGAGAGCTGTGTACTGTGAGATTATAAGGTCTTTTTCTTAGGAGAAAAATCTAAGATGCCTGAAAGTTCACATTTATATTTCTGCATTTGGCAGGTGCTTACATTGTCTAAGTGTCTTACATTTCATTCAAGTTTTACATTTGAACTGTTAATACATTGCCTGTGAATCAAACACATGACACTGGCATTGCTAGTGTCTTGCTCTACTGTTTGAGCTGCTTGCAGGAATGTTGTCTACAACTGACTACCATGTTTTTTATAGATATGTTTTTTTTTTCTTTCCTGCGTGAAACCATCAATTATTATTTGTCTCTTATGTTTACATTTGTGCAAAATTGTTTCCTATTTGGCAGTTGACCAACAGCTTGAATTCAAAAATACATTTTGTGCTGTTTTCACATGCTTTCACAGACTTCTCACTGAGAAAAAAAAAAAAGAAGTAGGCAAGGTAAAGACCACAGCTGGGTCCTGAAGTAAAAAAAAAAAAAAAAAAGTAAGAAAGAAATCAGGTCTTTGTTGACATTTGTGGGGCAAAGGGCCTTCGCACATTTGCAGAGGTCATCGGAAAGTAAACACCTATTAATGGTTACCTGCTTGACGAACAGATAAGCAGGTCACGGTAATGATTAAACCATAGCTTGCTGAGTTACAGGCCATGTGTGCACAAAAGCATGCTGGGTGAATACAGTTCTGCGTTGATGCTAAAAAGCAAATAGTAATCATTATATGACAACAGCCTTTGAGCTGTGATGTATCAGAGCATTGAGACACACACACACAAACCCGTGAGAGCCGTAAAAAACAGACTTGTCAACAGCCATTAGCACATTCATGCAGGTACTGTATTGTGGGTGGCTTGTTGACTGTACTGCGCAGGTTAGAGAGAGAGAGAGAGAGGCGGAGGAGAAGAGTAAGAGAGAGAGGGAGAGAAGGAGGTGTGTGTTGGGGGGGGGGGGATAAAGGAAGAACGAAAGAAAGGGGGGGAAAAAACTCAAGTTCACAAGGTCATTTCCAGCCCAGGGATAAAGTAAACTGAGCGAAACTGCACAAGCTGCAACTTATCATCCCGCTTGCATGCCAGAGCTCTCTCCTCTATGTGTGTGTGTGCATGTTTATGTGGTTTATGAGGAAACAAATTTGTATAATAACATGGGTATGACATAGGTATTACAACGAGAAGGTGATTTATGAGGACATTTTCAGTGTCCCCGTAATTCAAAAGGCTTAAAAATAATTCAGAATGAGTTTTTTTGAAAATCTAAAAATGCAGAAAGTTTCCTGTAAGGTGTAGGTTTAGGGGTAGGGTTGGTGTAGAGCAATAGAAAATATGGTTTGTACAGTATAAAAACCATTACGCCTATGGAGAGTCCCGACAAACCATAAAAACAAACCTGTGTGTGTGTGTGTGTGTGTGAATGTGTACGTTTCACAAAACAAAACAGAACAAGATTATCACTTTTGGTTCAAGTACTTGTATCTTCCTCCACTCAAAAACTGTATTCTTAAACTTTCTCGTGATTCATGTGATTCACTAATATCTCAAACAGTTTAACTTCGAGGGGGAAAACACACACACACTCAGTGCCATCATAGATATTAGATTTTTTGAACCCCTATATTTGGAATAAATCTTGAAATCATGCCCTTGAAGGAAACAAATATTCACTTTAGTTTTTTAAATAAATTGTTATCTTGGTTTGGTGCATTTCCAGTGCATAGTGTTATCTTAATGAACAAAATATTTGACTTAATGAAAGCGGATATTCAAGGCTATTTCAAGGCTTTCCACTCGATGACAGGACACAGGCAATTCCTTTTCTTTCACATTTTCAGAATTTTTTTTGTCCTTGGTGGTCTTAAAAAGTGTCCGTTGGGGTAACCATAAGCATCATGAAAATGTGTTTTTATATAAATAAATGAATTGTTAAAAAATGTTGAGCCCTTGCGCTGGTGTAACAGAGATATTTACTCTTGAATCTTCCCTATAAACACACCACCCTAAAAAAGTCATTTGACCTTTTTCCATCAATTACTTTTAGATGTGGGTGTGAGTTTTGAACATGCAGAAATTCCAGACATAATCAAAGTAACAGCTAATAACACTTTGCCATTTCAACTAGAGCTTTTAATATCACAAAAAGTGGACTACTCCACTGCACTACTAAATACTCAAGAGCTTCATTCAAAATGTTAATGTTTCTATAAATGGGTGGAATTTAATTGTTTGTTTACCCCCACTCCTTTCTGGAGGTCATTTATTGCTTTTAATTGGTCTCCTATAATGTACTGTCACCACGTTTTCTGTTAAAGCCGGGTTTTCTCAAGAGCGCTTTAAGTAAATCTGTGCTGTTTGGTATCTATCGTTGTGTTAATTCCAAAGGTCAGGGGTAACCGTAGCAACTCTGGTCGTGTTAATTAAGAAATGAGAGGATTTCACTGGTCACCATCCCTCAAGCTGCATATTACAATAGAAACTCCCTTAAAACGGTACTAAAAACATACTTTGAAAGGAGTAAGGACATATAAATGCCAGAAACCCTTGCATAAATAACTAGGAGTGGGAGAGCTGTCTATCTCACCGGGAAAAAAATGGTTGCTTAAAAAAACGTAGAAAAGGAAAGGGTCATCTGGTTTCCATTAGAAAGATAAAATGGTTCACTTGGAGCCTTTTACCAGCCTTTTTGTTTCTGGGAGACGTCCATGCTTCTCTCTCCATCATCAGCCAGTTGACACAACATTAAAGGCTTCAAACGGCCAAGTCGGGCCCCTTAATCAAAAACTAATTGTAATAGATATTGGAGGAGTGCTAACACTCTGACCGCTCGGGCTGGTATCAGTGGTCCAAAGCTTGAGATACCATTAAACACAACACAGACCTGATAGCTACCACAGGGTAGAAATGTACTACAGAGGGCCCCTATGTACCCCTATGTGGCTGAAAAAAAGAACGTGCCCCCCCCCCCCCCCCCCTGTGGAAATTCATTCTTTAAGATAAGTTCACCACTGTCCTGTCAAGCTGTGTTAGTTAGCAACAAAAAAGGAATTTGAAAACAAAACATGAAAGTGGTCCCATCGAGGCAGTAGGGAACAAGGCTGAAAGGCCAGGAGAAAAAATAAACCCCACCAGTCGTAGAGTCTTATCAGTCCCATGAGGATCGCTTCATATTCTTTTCCTAAAAATATTTCTGAAGGACTCCCTTGAGGACATGGCATGACACATTTCTTTTTTCTTTTTGTTTACAACTGTCTGAAGTCATCCTAAAAATAGATGGCGTAACATTATATGAACTTTTCATAGTAGGATTTAGCTGTTTCTCTGGCAGAACCTAAGTTCTGTAAAAAGACCAAAAATTAATTAAAAATCTTTTTGTCTGCTTTTTCTTTTTATCTGCTTTGTCTTTGTCTTTTGTGGATTTTCTCAATAATGAATCAATGAAATAAATAGGAAATTGATAATACATCCCATATTATATAAATTAAGTAGATATATACAGTACATAGGGAAAAAAACAACAATGTTAAAATGTTTTAACTTTTTTTCCACAGTTGTTTCATTATATTCAATTTTGTCAGTTTACTAATAATACCATGAATGTTGTAATTGTAAACATACTAATATTATTATAATAGTACAATACACAATTGAGAGCTTGAATCACCCTTCATTTTAGTTGTTCATATAGGTTAAAAGCAGTATGTTTACATTTCTTTTACTTTCTTTCTTTCTTTCTCTTATAACAATATGCAGTGCACTTGAATATTACTATAATAGCACACGTAAATGAAGCAATAAGTGTTAAGTTCAAAAAGACCACATTAAACACATATCTTTGATAATGACAACTGCACCTTTTTTTATTATTTTATTAGACTACATTTTTATCCACATGAACTTTAGAGTTGAAACTATCTGTATCAGTACAACATTGCCTACTGAGTATGCCCATCTGATTGAGAATTACTCTGTGACCTTAAACATTAGAAGTCAGTGTGTGTTGCCAGATTTAATTAAACTAATTGATTCCTTTGCATTTTTATTAGCAATGGTCATTAGAATATCTAGACTTTCAGGCAGGCAAGACAGATAGGAACTTTAAGGAGCTTTTTCTCATGTATATTAACCTCTCTGACACACTCCTGCTTAGCATATTGGAATCCCTGTCGAAATTCATGTCCGAGACTGGGGCGGGCTGTCTTGTCAGAATGATCCATAATGCAATTCACATCGCTAGCAGATGATTGAGTTAAGAATTAGGACTTCGGATACACTTGTCTTCCTCACACCGCCTGACTTAGTGGCAAGGCCCATTCTTTAGCAGTAAGTCATGCAGTCTCCTAATAAATCCTTCATACTAGTGAAGAGTAACCATCAGGATTAGAATGATGTTAACTGGCCGAGTACGGCCAAGCGTAGTCCAAATAGTTGATGCTCAGAGAACATAATAGTGTTATCTCAGTAAATTGCAATAAAGATGATGGTGGAATACACCATTGGCCATGCCAAGTGAAACCATTCAAAACTGCTATCTCTAAAAGCCTATAATCTCGTCCTAAATGAGACATAGTTGCTGCTAATTCCAAGTTGCTGTATTCCCTCTGTCCTGTCAGTCAGCTGTCATTACTGATAACCTAGCTGGGGGTCTCATAGTCCCTGTGTTTACAAATGACATTCTCACCCTGTCGCAGGGTCACCCAGTGTGACATTTCAATAGCTCGGAGTTAAAGGGCCAGTAAACCCCAAAATAAACACTTTCTAATTAGGTTGCTGTCTCACCTGACCATAGAACCGGAATGTCCCCACTCAATTATTGCTCATCATATTGACTTATTGAAGTTGACTGGCTAAAGGCGTTCAGTTCTGTTGGAATATTACAAAATTAAATGATCGTTCGGACCAAAATGAAATCAGCTAAATTATAAGATGGAGAAAATTTAACTTTCATTTCAGTCACAACAATAAATGTGGCGTTAAAGGGTTAGTTTACCCCAAAATGAAAATTCTGTCAGCATTTACTCACTCTCATATTGTTCCAGACCCGTAAGAAATTTGTTCATCTTCAAAACACAAATGAAGATACTTTTAATCAAATCTGAGAGATTTCTGTTCCTCCGTTGAAAGTCTGTTCACACAAAACACTTCAAAACACGGAATAAGAGATAACAAATAAAATATAAATAAATCCATATGAATGGTTGGTTTAACCAAGTCGTCTGACAGAAACAATGATTTGCTCTGATTAACAGATATAATGTAGGCTTTATTCAAATATAAACAACTGATTAGCAAAAATACGGAGAGCTCAACATACCTTATTTGCCGTACAAGAAAAACTCATTGGTTCTGCAGGCGTTATACATGCTGGGTGAGAAATGAACCTCATTGGCTCTCGAGTGTAAACACACGCATGGCTCGATTAGCCGTGACCAGATTTGAATGGCTGTAAATAGGTTAGCTGATCAATGTTATATGTGATAAAAAAATGTGTAAAATAAACCTGTTCCATCACATTTAAAGCAATATATCTTTCAGGGATCGCTCTGGTTTAATTTGATCTCTTTATGAACTGAGTTGAAGCGTCAGAGTTTGGGTGTAACAGACGTTTCAACGGGGGACAATAATATTAAAAATATCTTCATTTGTGTTCTTGTTATGAGATGAGAGACATGCAGATCCATATGCAAGCTTTATTTAAAGACGTGGTCATCAAAACAGGCAAGGGTCTGACAATGGCAAACAGGTATATCGAAGGCAAGGCAAGAGATAAATCCAGGTAGAAGGCAAAGGTCCAGGCAGGGGCAAACAGAGTCAGAAACAGCAAGCAAAGGGTAAATCCAAGATACGTGGCGTGAATCAGAGACCAGGAAAACAGACAAGGCAAGACTAAGACCAGACTAAGAAAACGATGAAAACTTAAACAGGCTCGGTAAGGTAGCTAAACACTTTGGGCGGTGAAAAAAAGCAGAAAACCAATACTCGGCGACTAGAGCAGGATCAGGGTAGATGTTACATAGTGTGTGTAATAGCATTCAGGTGAGCGTGTAATTGGTTTCAGGTGTGAGTGTAATCAGTGCAATGGAACATGGGAAATGTAGTCCAGGGTGATGTGTAACGGTCTGTGTGGTGCGAGAGTCAATATCATGGAAGGGCGACCTCTGGTGGCAAGTGGATGGAAATTCATGGATCGGATTCATGACATAGAAACCAGCCCCCCCCCACCCCACCCCCCCCCCACCCCACACCCCACCCCCCCCCCCCCGGTGAGCGGCTTCAGACGCTCCAAGATTTCGATTAGGACGGCGGTGTAGGGAGGCGGGGAAGAGGACCGGGGCCGAGCAGAGTAGGCAGACGAGAAAAAGGGTGGAGCAAGGCGAAGCAGGTTGGGTTGAGAACCACAACAAGAGCAGACGGTTCACGAAGCATCCTCCCACGGTGGAGCAGAAGACACCAGAGCAGGACAGGAGGGAACCCCAGGCCGAAGCAGACAGAGCAGAAGACCACCACGACGGAGTAGTGGACAGAAGCCCACCAGGGCAGAGCAGATGTAACAGAAGCCCACCAGGGCGGAGCAGAATACCTCCACGATGGAGCAGACAGAGCAGGAACCCACCAGGGCAGAGCAGACGGGACAGAAGACCAGCAGAGCATAGCTAAAGACCACCACGACAGAGCAGATGGAGCATTGGCCCACCAGAGCATGTCGGCAGACCCCCATGGCGGGGCTGAGGGCCTAGGGAAAACCGAAACATTGGAGATAGACAGTGCATTTACGGTCTCAAGGACTGAGGCAGGAAATACAGTGGGCTTATTTCTGGTCTCTTTAGGCATGGCTGACAGTGCTAAAAGTTCAATGTAGGTCTCCTGGAGAATAGCTGGACAGACAGACAGTTCATAATTAGACTCAAGAGCAGATTTGAGACAGACAGATGGTTCAAAGTTAAATTCATTAGTCGAAACAGGACAGACAGATAGATCAAAATCAGATTCAACGGCAGCATTGACACAAAGAGACAGTTCACACTCAGCCTCCATGGTTGGTTCAAACCAGAAAGTGAGTTCACAAACGACCTCCATAGCCGGAACAGGACGGGCAGAGAGTTCACAGACGGCCTTCATAGCCGTGACAGGACAGGCAAAGAGCTCACAAACGGCCTCAATAGCCGTGACAGGACAAACAGGAAGTTCATAGGTGGGTACGACTGACACCTCTGGAGATTCTGCAGCGGGTGCCGCCACCTCTGGAGGTTCTACAGTAGTGCCCTCAGGATACAGGGAGAGTTCGGCAAAGGTTCCTTCGACCCTGACAAGGACAGGTTGAAGGGCGTTTCTGGGTGCCACCACCATGCAAAGAGCTGAACCGAGCACCGCCGCTTCGAGGAGGTCTGATGCATGCGCCGCCACTCCCCTGGATGAAAACGCAGCGGGGCAACCATGGCTTGGGTGGTATAAACAGCGCGGCACCTATAACTCGGAGATCTGCAGGCTTCAGCCGCCTACTATGGAGACCTAATAGTGGGCACCGCCACCTCTGGGAGTCCTGTGGTGGTGTATGGAGCCCAAACACACCAAAAAGCGATCCCCAACAGGGGAAACACTTCAGACAGGGGAATTAGTTCATGAACAGAAGGGTTAGAGTGAGTGGGAGGATACCAGCTGTGCGTGCAGACACCAATTGTGTATCCCTCACACTAGATACCAGACTGGGATACCGAAAGACTGACCTTGAAGATCTGGGTGCAACAGACAGGACGTGATGTGACTCTGGACGATCAGCTGTGACGTGACGTGACTCAGGATGATCAGCTGTGACGTGACGTGACTCTGGATGATCAGCTCTGACGGGACTTGCCTACATGACGAATCAAACTGTGATGTGAGATTCAGGCAGGGAACTGGAACTCAGGAAGATCAGCTTTGACTTGACTTGACTCATGAAGATCGGCTGTGAGTTGACTTGACTCACGACGATCGACTGTGATTTGACTTGATTCATGACGATCAACTGTGACTTGACTTGACTCATGAAGAATACTGATGCTTCCACTTGATTCACTCTGGTTGTGATCAGACTCCGCTGTCGCCAACATTTTGTGAGTGTGCTCTAGTGTGGCCGCCATTACACAAGCAGACTAGGCGTCATGTTTCTCTGCAACCCCCACTGTGAACACGGAGTCGACACACAGCAAAGCAAAATCCCAAAATAACTTAGAGAAGAACGGGGACCCTCATGGATTAATTGTGACCTTAAGGGTTAATTTACTCCATCACAAAAAAGGTCTATTAGCACACAGTCTGGCAAATCAGAATGACACACAATGTCCAGATACTCTTGAATATAGCCTTCAAGCAGGCGTGTGCCCTGCTTTAAGGCTAATAAAAGTTTTGCAGTATCCATACCTGGCCAATGTCCACATGAAAAGCCGCTGGATCCTTGTGTGGCCGAGTATTCTGTTATGAGATGAGAGACATGCGGATCCATATGCAAGATGTTTATTAGACAGAGACGTGGTCATAAAACAGGAATGGGTCAGACAATGGCAAACAGGTATACCGAAGGCAAGGCAAGAGATAAATCCAGGTAGAAGGCAAAGGTCCAGGCAGGGGAAAACAGAGTCAGAAACAGCAAGCAAAGGGTTAATCCAAGATACGTGGCGTGAATCAGAGACCAGGAAAACAGACAAGGCAAGACTAAGACCAGACTAAGAAAACGATGAAAACTTAATCAGGCTCGGTAAGGCAGCTAACACTTGGGGAGTGAAAAATGCAGAACAATACTCGGCGACTAGAGCAGGATCAGGGTAGGTGTTATATAGTGTGTGTGATAGCATTCAGGTGAGCAGAATGGTTTCAGGTGAGCATGTGATTAGTGCAATGGAGCATGGGAAATGTAGGCCAGGGTGATGTGTAACAGTCTGTGTGGTGCGAGAGTCAATATCATGGAAGGGCAACCTCTGGTGGCGAGCGGATGGAAATTCATGGATCAGATTCGTGACAGTTCTGACGCGAACAAAGTTCTTGACTGTCTGAGTGGACACAAGATGACAGAAAATACAAACCCATGGTAACAGAATTTTCCTTTTGGTGTAAACTAACCCTTTGATGCTAAAACTGTGCACTTGCGCACACACCTAGCGCTCAGCTGCAAAGCTCTTATATTATTTGCTTCCATCCCGCACCCAAATATATGCCGGAGTGTTGTAATTGTTTGGCAAATGCACGCCACTCTCACCCAACATCGCCAAGCCCTGGCTACCTCACTCCCCTGTGGATAACAAATGGGCCTTTTCTCTCCGAATTTGAGGCTAAACGATGGTTTCGCTTAGAGAGCAAAGTGACTGTCCGTCTTCATAACAGTGCTCTCCATCAAAGAGCAATGAATCCCATCCCATCCGACTGGCTCTGATTAAACACAAGCAATGGATATCCCCCTCTGACCCCCACCCTTTCTCTGCCAAGACCGAGCAAAGACAGCCCTGCTATGTCAGCCCTAGCACCTGCAGCTATCAGCTTCTTTTTCTCTGGAAATAAAACACTCCTCACATCTGGAGCAGTGAGATGCTTGTTGCTGCTGCCGCTGCTTGTCCACACTTTCATTTGAATCAAATTACCAAATGAATTGTATATTGAGGAGGTTGTACAGAAGGGCTAACAGGTCATGAAGAGCAATAGCTCTGGGCTTTTTTTTCTGAGCTTTTTATTATCTCTTATTTAAATTAGCATTTCAATCTAAAAAGCTAAACATATTTAGAGGTTTGATGATAAACACAAACACTAGCATTCAAAAGTTTTTAGCATTTTTAGGAAAAAACATTTTAGGATTATAGTAAAGTCATCAAAACTATGAAATGATAAAGAAATCAAAACAAAGTATCCACCTTTTTCTTATAGATAAATCTCACAGAATTATTCCTGCGATGGCAAAGATGAATTTTAAGGAGCCATTACTTTAGTATTCAGTGTCACACAATCCTTCAGAAATCATTCTAATATGTTGATATGGTGTTCAATAAACACTTCTATTCTCAATTTTAAAAACAATTGTGCTGCTTGATATTTTTCTGGAAACCGTGATAGGTAAATGTCTTTATTGTCACTTTTGATACATTTTGTCATTTCATAAAAAATAAAAAAAACATATTATAAAAATAAACATACTTTCTAAAACATATTTTTCTGATCCCAATTTGTTTTTGTTTTTTTGAATGGTAGTATATAGTCACATTTTAAAAAATAATAATACATTCATATGTAGCCACAAACTATGTTTGTCTACAAAACTAATTCCTCCAAACCAAAAGGTATTTTACAATCTGTAGAAAGATCAATTCAAGCATACAAAGTAGCCTATATGGCATAGTATACTCTGTGTTGTTTTTGCATACATTTGAAGAGGAGGTTAAAAAAAGAACAGATTATATGAACCGTTTGAGTGATAAGTTTGAGCCAGTTCACTGACTTTTATGACTTGTTGCCTGCTGTTCACATGTTGATGTGTTCTCATGTTATGGTCTTGCTCCATGAAAACTTCAAATTTTCTTACGGCCAATGTCCAGAATTGCTGTCGGGGCTGTATTTAAGCTGTCACAGGCGTGCAATGACAAAGTAATGGTGTGTTAAATATATGCTCAAAGGCTTTTGCAAAAGTTGAATTAATGTATAACTGAGAACCACATATACCACAAAGATGTACTTGTATTAATTTAATAGCCTATATATTTTAATGCACATATTACTTTAGACACATATTACAATGTTATACTGTAGTATAAAGATATAAACTTAAAACACTGTCTTTGGTATTCAAGTGTAACACCCTCGTTCACAACAGAACAATGCTCTCATGCGTTGGCACAAGACCAAGAGTTTTTGGAAAGTCAGCAAAGCAAGACAGACAGTACAATCTTGATAGGCTTGTCTTGTTTTAGTGTTGGGTTTCCATCAATTTCAAGGGGGTAAAATCTTACACCACTGAGGCTACAGGCACAAAGCATTGCAGAGCTATAGCAGGATGGGAGCTTGAAGCTCTTAGGAACATTAGCCTGAAAGAAAACAAACGCAGGTCAACTGAATTAACCCAACTCTACACTGCCAACCAAGGAAAACTCCCAACAAAGAGCCTGTCATCTCTTACTGACAAGGACCAATCTGTACACGCTGACCTGAAGTATACTGAAACTCCCCTACATACAAAATACTGAGCCAGAGATATAAAGTAGCACAGCAATAGTGCTAGTTATTCAAAACTTGTATCATTGAACACCTCTTTTAAGGGTGTTTTCTTGTATTTTCAGCACTTTACAAATGTTACTATCTCTTATCATGATCTAGTGCATTTTGCCAACATTTTGTTTTAAATATAGGTGGTTTCTCTCTCTAAAAAAAAGAGGGGTGGGGGGTTATAAATGTTGTTCAGTCATTATCAGTTAAACTTCTAAACTATCATCACACTATCAAGACATTGCATATTATGTAATCTCTGAAGGTTGCAGTTTAACCAAACATGGCTGTGTTCATGCACTTTTATTGGTATTTAAACCAAACAGTGCAACTTGAGGTTGTGTTTCTCTCTCAGTGTGCTACACATAAGATTACAGTATCGCCAGGACATTAGCTAATGTCATTATCTCTTCTGTGAGGTCAAAAGGGCCTAATCTTGTGTTATAGGATTTATAAAAGACAGAAGCGATCTTACTTAGGGTCTAGGATAGCAGGCAATAATCCCCAGCTACTGCGGATGGTGTCAGTATGCTTTATTGTTAAAGTCTATTGTAAATTGTTATTGTGTTTTGTCGCAGGTGAAGACTAACAGGAAATAAATATGTATGTGTTTTTATATCTATTTCTTTGTTACAACTGCAAAAACACATTAATGCGGTAAACACATCTGGAAGAATGTGTTTCTGTGAACAGGTGCAAAGCAATAGAATCCATCTGCATTTTTCTGTACAACAAACACATCAAGCACATACATTAAGCTGCAATTATGTATAGTGAGTAGAAAGTGAACGATCAATCCCTTGATTCAGTCCCACTATGTCTAATCCTCTATTTGTCCACACGCTGAGTTGCTTGGCAAACAGGTGTCTGTTGTGAATGACTCTCCACCTTCCATTATAAAGAGCTACCTTTACTAACAGCCCTGTATTAAAGTGTCATTATCTCCTCCACCCCTCTGTCTTGTGTGCCATGCATAAATGGACTCCAGTCTTTTATAATTCCTTTTTTCCCTCTGCTGGGTATAAATGTCAACGTCCCATTGTGTGAATTACAGGCATTCCCATATCAGCGCTGATTATTCCATGTGTAGTGGTGGGAGCAGAATAGAGCGTTTGATTTCAGATAATGTAGAACCAGACAAAATGCCACTGGACTTGGCAGGGCCCCTATTGTCTAAGCTGGCAGGCTGAGCCAGATACCTGAATCTGAGACAAGACTGCGCTGGGGATCGCAGGAAAAAGAACGCCTCGGTGGTGTGGATTTCACTGACTGTTATAATACAATTTGTCAGGTTTTATGATGTCACTGACAGCTGGAATTCATCCCCTTAACCTTTTCAGGTTGTGTGCTTTATGCCATGCAAAGCCATAATTTGTCACCATGAGTAGAACATCATTTATATAGTCAAACTCCCTTTAGTGGTAAAATAGTGTGAAATATTCATGATCTGGTCATTATGTTAAGATGCACATAAACTGTTGTCTCACCCTTGCTCCGCCCCTAAGTAGTGACATCATACAAGTGTATTTCTATTGGGTGATATAGTATAGCTGAGATAAACTGTCAATACTTTTATTTTTATTTAGCCTTTTCTGTTTTGCTTTTTTTTCTCATCATCTTTCTAGATTTCATTCATTTGAAAAATAGGCTAGTGCTAGAGATTTAACATTTGAATTTATTTTAATATATTTATTTTGGGTCATATATACCATATGCAGCACATTTTCAACCTCCCATCACATGTGTTTTAATATACTGGATGAAACATGGATGTAACTTTCAGTACCTGTTTGTTGTAAGTTGTTACATGTCTCAAAAAGACAGAGTTGCAGTTTATTCAGAAGTATTCCAGCAAGATGTTCTTTTTTTATTTATTTTTTTACCTTTTTAAATAAAACATGTTTTCTTGGACAATGTTTGTTAAATGGTAATACATGTATACCTTTGGTCCATGTCTCCACTGTTTTTATCCATTCTTTTGTAATATCCCTTTAACAATATCCAGGGGCAAGTTCAAGCTCAAACCGGTGCGCAACGTTTTGCTACGGTTTCCGGTTTGAACGACATGTTTCCTGGAAAAGGTTTGTGTGTTGTTTTGTGACGGAGGTTTGAGATAAGTTTTCTCTTGTTTGGTGGGTGTGTCAAAAATGTCAGCCCAATCAGCAGCAACATGTATATAAACCACGCAGTATTAAAGAGACAGCTGGCACAATGTAATTAACATCCAAATAAATTCACAAGAGCAAGTATATTGTTTGCACATGCTTATTTACATTAAAGGCAAAATAACTAAAATAATAAGAGCACAAGTATAGATCTGGAACTTCTTTAAGTCTGTCTAAATATCATTTAGTAATTGCAATGTCTTATGGTCCATATCCTTTCCTTAGGAAGGTGTGCTAGACACTGATTAATGTAACATAAAAATGCTATACATATTTATATGTTTTGCTATTGTTTTGTGGAGTGACACTTTCATAAACTTTTCTATATTCCTCTGATTATATAATGGTAAATATTACAATAACATAGCACAACAACAGTGATCAGCAATAATGATAAGCCTAATACTCACAATAACACAGTCTCGCGAGGTTAAAGAATAAGAAGTGGAGGGTTAATCCTTCACTGAAATGTTTGTCTTGTCATCTGAAATGCGAGGCAATGTTGGATCGCAAAATTCGGAACCACAGTTTCCACAAAATTCCTGAACTCGATTGGGGATGTTCCTTTTATTTCGGACGGCAAGGGCCAGGTGACTGTAACACAAGCATATTTGGCAGTCAGTATTAACAGTAATTTATACCGAGTTCATCAGGCTCGAAAATTCTTCAAAAGAACAAAGAATGGTCTTCTCAGCTGCCATAGCTGCAACTCTTGCGTCATCAGAACAGTGTGTTCAACGCACCATTGTTTCCGTTTAAAAAACGTTTTGCACCATTTTGTCGGGGCTGAACGCAGCCCAGCTCTTTACCGACACCATCTTCCAGGAAATTACATCATTTTGGAGGGAGAGTAACAATACAAACCCCAGTGAGTACTAGCAATGCATCTGATAAGGTTTGTGTAATGAGTTATTGTGTCTCATTCTGAAATATTACAACCTGATCAATATAATTACTGAAATTAGAGAGAATTATATCCACATTTGCCTTTTTCACATTTCCTTTGTGTAAATAATCAAAAGTTTAACGTTATTAATAAAATGTGTCTGAGCTTGATCGGAGCATATTTCTGAAATTATGTTAAATTGTTTTATAAAATAATATTTTCTTAAATCAAAACACAAGCATATTCATTAAAAGTGCTTAATATATTTATAAAAGTTGCAGCATTCAAAAGCATGTCATTTTGTTTATTATTATAGAGTGCATTGCAAGGCACATCCAACCATAACAATAGTTTCAGAATGCCATGAGCTGTGCACCAGCAGTCTGCATACTTTTGAATACCAACAGTAACAATGACCTGATGATGGTGGGTAACATCAGTTCATACAGTTCACTGTAAGGTCATACTCCTTCTTTCCCTTTTCTTTTCAAGCACTAGATGTAATTCCCACAAGCCTAGCACCAAATATGTTTCATAATGTTTGTTTTCATGCATCTGGCCCAATAAGTTGTTGGATAATTGATATATTGATTGGTTATGTCATCACGTGTTGGTATAGAAGCTGTCATGTGGATGGCAGAACAATCCACGGGCCCCATTGTTCATTCATCAGCGCCCCTGATCAGGCCCATGTCTTGGTTAGCTGCAGGCCAGCCAGATAAGGATCAGTAGATGATTGGGCGCACACATTCTTAACATGGCTGACCCGTGACATCTTGGGGGCAGTCGGGGAGTCTGTCATTATGCGTACAATACACGGCTTTCTTCCTTCTTATCTTTGCCGATGACATTGAGAGTTTTCGCATTAACTCATTAACGACAAGACTCATCATTACAGGGATGGAGTAGGGGAAGGGGGAGGGACAGGGTGTGTCTCTGAGTGGGTGACACTTGGCATGGAAGAATGTGGGTTCAGTTCAGTCCCTCTTTTCAATCTCTCCTGGGCTTTGATTTGAGCATTAGTAATTGAAAAATGGGCCAGTCAAGTCCAAGGCTTAGAAAGGCTACAAATGACCTTTTTTGTTGTGCACGAGCCAATGCTGAATAAATTAAACTTAAACACGGGCTCATAGTTGCTAACTACCACCGCTTGCCCTATCTGGAGAAAATGTTGGTCTGCATGACATGTAAGTTCAGAGAATGATTTCTTTAGCTCCAGATGTCCTTCACTCGAAGGCTTTTTGCTGCCAGGAGCTTATGAAGGTCAGAGTGTTTGGCCTTTGCTCATAGCTAACAGTGCCAAGGCCTTGACTCTTGTGGTTTGCCTCTGTCAGACACGGCATTGGAGAGTGTGGCTCTGTGGAAAAACTCAGCTCTGCCTTTTTGTTTCTTGAACCATTAATGCTTTCAACACAGTTATATAGTGGGGAAGAAAAAAAAGAGAGGATGGGGGAGACGAAAAAACTGTCTGGGAAAGATTGATGGCTTTGCTCTGTGGTTCAATTGTAAATTACAATGCAAGTCCCTCTGGGACACAAGGGCTCTATATGTGATTAAGAAAAAAGGCTTCATAACTGAGAGATAGAGAAAAAGTTTGCTCCCTCTTACACACAGGCAATTAGCTTGATGAAATGGCCCTCACTGTTTTGTACCCTGGATATGTAAACTGATATTATAATAATGGGCTGACTGCTTGTTCTGTTATTTTCACCTTGAGTCGAACAGGAGGAGGCGTTATGGTGTACACAAAGCATTGTCTTGTATAACACCACAAACCCGGACCCCTGGCGAGCCCAGAACCGCAGATACAATGCAAAGTGAGGTGACATGAGAAACAAAGCAGGCTCTCATATGTGATGAAGGTACAGAATTGAGCTTAGAAAGCTCGTTGCCAGCATGACAAAGTGATAAAGAACTTTTATATGCCTCATAGAAATAATGGTAAAGCGAGCTTGGAGTCTTGGCACTGTACCTGACCACAGCAGGAGTCTCACCTACCTAAATTTCTTCTGCTTTCTCATGCAAGGCAGGGAGACATTCAAAGTTATGATCTGTTTTTATATGGCAATGGGATTTTTATCAGTTTTTTTTTTTTTCATGCCTCTTCACACCTGTCTCCGCTTGTTCGCATTTGGAGACATCCAAAGTGTTTGAGAGCCTTATTTGGTTTGACTTTGGTCTAAATAATGAACCACTGTCTGTAACTTATGTTTGTTTCACTAAGCCTTCACCTCAAATGTGCTGATATTTGCAAAATAGAACCACAGTTTATCAAAGCACCATTTAGGCTCAAATGAAGTTGAAAGCAGGCTGAATTTATTATGATTTCTGTTTCAACTCTGATTCTTTGCTTCCCTTCTATATATATATGATTAAAGGGTGTGTTTAAATGTTTTAATTACTTTTTAGAGGCTACATAAATGCAATCCAATAACTAGTCCTAACAATATACTGTACGTTAACTGTAACATATCTGATTAATAAATATATTTCAGTTACTACTGACAAAATACATAATATGCTGTACACTTTTAATTCACTTAAATTAACTGTCCTCATTAAAATCGTTCATTCGGGAATCAGACTTTGCATACTGCTTTGATTCACTAAAAAGAGTCATCTCATAAGAGTCATTTCCTTCAGTTATCGGACTACGCTACACTCTTAAAAATAAAGGTGCTTCAGAAGGTTCTTCAAGCGATGCCATAGAAGAACCATTTTTGGTTCCACAAAGAACCATTCAGTCAAAGGTTCTTTAAAGAAGAACCTTTGAAGAACGTTTTTATAATCTGAAGAACCTTCTTTTGCCCCAAAGAACCTTTTGTGAAACAGAAAGGTTCTTCAGATGTTAAAGGTTCTTTATGGAACCATTTAGACAAAAAGGTTCTTCTATGGTATCGTGAAGCACCTTTATTTTTAAGAGTGTAGATGAGTTCTATGGTTTTGATTCACTAAAAATAACTGTCTCTTAGGAGTCATTGTCACTGTTCATGCTGTCTGTTCCGTGCTGTATGTTCAGTTTTTTTTTATTGTTTTTTGTTTTTTTTAAATAATAAAATAAATAATTCAAATAATATTTCTCCCCCATTGGCAGAAGGATACATTTACATGAACCGTTAACGTTAACCATTAACCATAAGGGTTTTTTTTTAATGGAACCCCTCCTTAATCTAACTATGAAACAACTTTTTGGTCTAATTGTTTTTACCACATTAATAGTTTGTAATGTAGCCACCTCACTTTTTGCTGAACCCTCCGGGCCCCTATAAACAGAGGAAAGATGAGAAATGATCATCAGTGGAAGGTTTAGCTTCTACATCTCAAATCGATTCTGCAGGCATAAGGAAGGGGCAGTACAGCGCACAATTGTTTTGAAGAGACGTGCAGTGAAGCGGAATTGTGTGGCAATGTGAGTGTAACATAAGTGCATTGCTAACACATGGCTGTATTCCTGGAGATGTCAGAGGGGATCTGCTTTCATGAAAGTGAGTGAGATAGAGGGATCTAATGTGGAAGTAATTACATGTGAGAGAGTCACTGTGATGGAATGCAATACAATTTTTTTGCATTTGCAGGTCAATGCCCAAAGTTACATAGTGTTGTAGATATGCTAGCACCAGCCTGTTGTTTTATTATGTTTTTGAAGTGTGAGTCTGCACGTTTATTTAATGAAAGGGGAACAATTGGCTGTATTCTTTCAAATATTTTTTGTGTAAGTATTGTGAAGTATCTTCCTGCATCATATTAAAATATAAGGGTACTTGAATGTTAGCCATGCATATAATAGCAAAACTAGCCTATATTTAACTTGTACTTCACAAGTAGATTATATTAGTCACTGACACCTGAGTTTATTTTTCGAGGAAGCTGATAAAGCAAACAAACCTTATTCATGTAGAATGCAAACACGCCCAGCTAACAAGGTCATTTCACTGTTTACCTTTGGAGAGATTGCTGGCTTCCCAGGTGTCCATTGTGAAGAGTAAAATGTCATTAGTATCAACCCTATCTGTAATTTAAGTCAGGGCTTATGTGTAGTTAGGGGGGTTGGAAAGTTCAGGAATTGTCTGACATGGGTATATAGGAATGGTATGAATCTGAGCACTTTGGTAGCATGATGCTTGACATGGGAAAGGAAAAAAAACAAGAAAAAAGGGAGAGAAACCTGGTTTTCAAACATGGCGTAACAGCCGCACCCATGTCAGAAGTGTTCCCTCTGCTTATGTTTCATTCATAAAGAAAAGTCTAGACTGACCTAGGCCAAGCAGACACCCTATACTCATTTATCCAATGCTCTGAAAAAAGAATGAAACAGGAAAAACCTCAGACATAAGTTATGTAAGGGATTATAATTTTTTTGTGTCTGTACAATTTACACAAAAGGTATGTAATCTGTCCCTCTTCATGCATCCCCTGGTGTCCTCAGATCCAGATAGGAGTGTCAGGCATGCTGAGGGAGAGCTTAGCCGGTGCATGACCTGATGTGTTAGGACTTCCAAGAGCAGTAATGAGTGCCGCCGATCAGTGAGTGTTTTGGGTCAGACTGCAGTGTCTAAACTGATCATTCCAGTCTAATGAGCTTTGGTGACTTTGATGTAATGGTCCAGCTGATTCAGTGCGCTAGCTGCACCACGCAGATTAAGGTCACGTCGTATTTTGAGATGTTGCTAGACAGTGCAATAGGTCCTTTTTTGTGGCATCTGCTAAGCTTGGACCTTGTTTGTGGGGTTAGATCTGTTGGAGTCCTTGATGTGACAGCTCTATGACCATTTACTGGTGTTCAAGAGGAGATTAAATTCCCTCAAACTCACTTAATATCCCTGCAGTGGTGTGCTCTTCACTTAGCTTTGGTTTTAGATAGAATATTCTGAATAGGTGGATGGACTTTTTTGGCTTTTTGCAATCTTTGTTGTTTGTCTCATAACGTTAAACTTCTTGAAATAATCAGCAACTGTCAATTGATAATCCAGAATTTATCCAAGGCAAAAAAAAATATTTATTTGTATTATATAAATCCTTTATATGTTGCACATGCACTCATTTCCTAGTCAGTGGACTTGCATATAAAAAGTAGCACAACATTTGGAGGCTAATTTTATTTAAAAGCTGAAGTGTGTAATTTATCTGATGAACTATCCCTTTAAGATTCAAGAATCATTGGTGTATACATGGTATGTAACTTGTTTAATTGTATGTATTTTATATATTTTCTCAGATTGTTGGAGTACATTTAATCTGAAAATGTAATCTGTGCTGTGTTTGAAATTACTAAAATGTTTCATATTACATACTGGACTGTAGGGCTGCACAATTAATCAAAATAAACAAAAAAAAATGCAGTATGGATTAGCAAATCACAAAGGCTTCCATTTAATTTAATAAATATATGCGCTGAATGGTTTCAGAGTGAAGCACGGCACTGTGATCTTACACATGAGCAGCTCATTTTCTGTCAGTGTTTGCAGCATCACAGAGTGGCAGGGTTTGCAGTAAATTCTGCTCAACACATCACAATAAAAGATGGTTAGATGGTTTAATGTTTAAAAATTAATACTATTAGTAACTAATAGATAACTATTGTAAATTTACATTTGTAATGTAAAATGGAATGATTATAATTATATTTTATATACTCATTTCTTATTTACGTGAAATAATCCATAATATAATATTATTTTAGTTTTTTTATCATTTTCTGATTTAATTTAATAATTAATAAAAAATGATTATAAGTTCATTTATTACATTAGCGCCTATGGATCTATTTAATCCAAGTTTTGTCACATGTTGCCGCAAAACAAAAAGCACAAAAACCGGTATTAATGAATCTTTATTTAATTATTGTTTTAATGCGTCACCAATTTTTAGCAGGAAAAATTGCTATTAATTTTTTCCCAAATCGTGCAGCTCCCCTCTACTCTACAAATATATTTTTATTATATAGTATATATTTCAAATGCAACCCTAATTTCTGTCTGCCCTTTTGTTAAAGATTACATGCATACGTCCATTTGTCTAACTCACTAGCATAGAAAGTCTTTTATAGTATCCAAACATGTTTTAAATGTTGTAGTCCCATTGTATATTGAGTCATTTAGAAGACATAGGAATCCCATGGAACCATAAAAGTTGCTCATAGTATAGGAAGTCCACACTGTGAGGCCCTTTGAGGTGAACCACAGATTTAATTTTCTGAAAACAAAGCAAAATATATTACATTATGTGCTACAACGTTCAACTGTTGCCTGGAGAGCTATCATTCATCCTTGTAAAGATTTACCGCTTACTATCGCTGTCTGTGGCCTGACATAGTGTATTGTATCTTTTAGAAATCATGCTTGATTTTCCTGTGTGTTTATAAATAAAATCCTACAGGCATAACTGTTGTGAAACTTTGGGTTACATTGCGACTGGATAAATGTTATAATGATTTCTGTCAAGCACTTTAGCTGAACAAAAGCAGTGTGCTTAGTTTGTTATCAAGCTGTGAAAAACAACAGAAAATACGGTTTCTTTTCACACATTCTACTGTGTCGTATTTGAACCATGCACTCTCAGAAAAAAGGTACAAAAGCTGTCAATTGGGCAGTACCTTTTCAAAAGGTACACTTTTGTACCTTTTAGGTACTAATATGTACACTTTAGGTACTTATATGCATCTTTAAGGTACCAATATGGACTCTTTAGGTACAAAGGTGTGCCTTTTGTAAAGGTACCGCCCCAGAGACAGCTTTTGTACCTTTTTTTCTGAGAGTGTGCAGTAATACAACAGTGTTTTCCTTGACATGTTGTAAGCGTTGACCCAGTGCCCTGTCTCTCTGACATTCACACCTCTTACTCTTGCTGAATGGAATGCAGATGCTTTTGTTTGCAACTTACCATATGGGGAGAGACTAGTAGTGAGGCCGCAACTTTGACTTTTTTTTTTCTGAAGTTCTGTTGAAAAGGCTTCCCTCAAATGGTGCAATAGATGAAAATGTGTTGAAAGTTGTGTGTTTAGAAAGAAGTGTTTTGAAAAAATTCAAAAGGTAGGAACATCTGGCTGTGTTTTGTGAGGATGCAGAAATCTGACTGTTATATTTATTTATATTGTTGTGTCTTTTGCACTTCTTCATACCTTGCTTCTGGCACTACTTGCCATTCATTAAATGGTTTATATATGTGCACACACATACCTTTTAAACCAAGGTCAAATACTGTGGTTTATAGTATTTAGCACTTATATGTTAAGAATATCTTAATGGACATCTGAAAAACACCTAATTTTTAATTACTTTATTGAATGTTTCATAAAACATCGGAACCTCCCTCCCTACACTCTTAAAAATAAAGGTGCTTCAAAAGGTTCTTCAAACGATGCCATAGAATAACCCTTTTTGGTTCCACAAAGAACCATTTAGTCAAAGGTTCTTTAAAGAACCATCTCTTTCTTACCTTTTTATAATCTGAAAAACCTTCTTTCGCCACAAAGAACCTTTTGTGAAACAGAAAGGTTCTTCAGATGTTAAAGGTTCTTTATGGAACCATTTAGACAAAAAGGTTCTTCTATGGCATCGTGAAGCACCTTTATTTTTAAGAGTGTATAGTGACATTAGAACAAATGTGGTCATGTTGAAACTCTAACCTGCACAGAATAAAAACACTGATACTAAAGTGTTAAATTTTGTCCTCTGCCAGGAGGAACTAGAACTCTACTTTGTAAGATATTATTTAATAATTAGCTATCACATTAAGTCAGCTTTATTTTGCCTTGAAGATAAAAAAGCTTCAGTTTAAATTAAGAAAATTATATACATATCACAATAGCCGCAAATATGTTCCTTTAAAATGAAAACACAATATTTTCAGAACTTAATAATCTTACTTCTGTCATTAAACCTGAGAAATGACATATCACAGCCTGAATTAGTGTCCTGTATTTTAAACCTCTTTCTTCAGGGCAAGAGGAAGCAGTGCAGTACTATGTTGTTGGGACCAAACAGCCCTTAATGGAGGTGACAAAACAAACGTCCTTAGAGAAAACCTCAAGAGCCAGTTACATGAACACTTCAGGGCCTGCAGCTGAAGTTTACCCGGACACTGCTTCTTTCAGGGGGCTCACATAAACATTACACTCTCTGTCTGGGTAATTGATCCCAAATCTTGTTTGACAATGTTTTTTCACTGCAGACACTTCACATGCTTCCTGAACATACCAGAGCTTTTTTGGCCGCGTTGCAAATACCACAACAACTCAGCACTCATTAAATCTTGTGCTGAGTGTTCTCTGCCTTACCACTGCCAGTGTGTTTGGTTTAGTAATTTTTTATTATTATTTTTTTTGCACTAGCTCTGTTTGCTGTATTTCTTACATTTTAATAATATATATTGAAGTAGATTGCTGCATATTTTGGTAAAGGATTTCCGATTAAGCAGCCAGATTTGCATTTAAAAATAAATAGTGTATAAACAATTTCCTTCAGAAATTGCTAGTAAATTTCATAAATAATTACAGCAAATAACTCATTGAATTAAATGTGAACTTCTGCAGTAGAATGACTGATTTATTTACAAAATATTTTTACGTTTGTATTTAGCATCGATGAATTATCTCCGTATTCTCTCAAAATATTTTTTAAATAAATAGTATTAGTTGTTTGTGTATATAATTTAATTTGTTAGCCCTATGTTGAAAACCATGAATATTGATCAGTGTTGTATCTGTTATTTCTTTAACTTTGAGGACTAAATTATTTGCATGATCTGGATCAGCTGAGTGACAAAATCATCTGTGATGTCGATGACATTATTCTTGCACACAGTTGTTGTTTTTTTGTCTCATCTAGTACTGTGTAAGTGGCATTAGCAGTTCAGCCGTTTTGTTTCAAATGTGCCATTGCACACATTACTTATTCCAAAAGTCAAATAATTAAACTGTAAGAATCCATTTTGGTAAAGGATTAAATAAAGATATCTATACGTAAATAGGTTACTCCCACAGGCTTTCATGAAAACATTAGGCTAAATAATTTTTTTAAGACTTTAGGGTCAATGCCAGTTTTTCCCAAACATTTGTTTTAACCACCTTTCATATAAAGATACTTCTCATAATATCTCAAAATACTTCTGAAGAATGTGAAAGTGCAAACACAAACTTAAAAACTATACCCACGTTTCAGTTGTCCACATTAGAAAACAAGCTGCTTTCAATTACAGACAGCAAATATGCACTCTGAATCTCTCTCTCTCTCTCTATCTCTCATCCTCTCAATCTCTCTGATCTCTCTCTCAGCTCTTCTATATCCCTCCTTCGTCTTTCTCATCTCTTTTCTTCTGCTTTGATTACTTTTGAAAACATCTATATTCCCCAATAACTTGGGTTTAGTCTAGTGATCAGTGATTAAATCCAGACTGGTGTAGTAAATGCAGAAGAATATATGTGGAAAATAATATCTATCTATAATTGTTCATAACAGCTAAAGAAATTGAAACTTTGATGGTAATATTTGCAATAGAAATGCCAGCTACAGCTCCACATTAAATAAAGATTCAGAGCTGTACTACACTGTACTATAACATTTACTAATTTTCAAATTCGCATTTTTCACTAAATATTTATATTTAAAATTGGAATGCTGTAGATTTCATAAGAAAGGTATGAGGACAAATCCCTCATATCTAAAGATATACTCTTTACATACCTGCCTGTAAAATAACTATGATGATTAATGATAGACAGACAGACAGACAGACAGACAGATAGATAGATAGATAGATAGATAGATAGATAGATAGATAGATAGATAGATAGATAGATAGATAGATAGATAGATAGATAGATAGATAGATAGATTGACTCATATTTAATAATAACAAACAACATGCATACATGAGCCATGTTTATTTATTTGTGCTTTTGGCAGAAATTATTGTACAGTTGATCATTAAACATTTCTACTATTGTCATCAAGAAAATATGTTCTTTCATTGCATCCTTCTTTAAAGAAATACAGTGCTACGTCTTGTTCAGTTGCATTATTTAATCATACATCATAACATTGTTTGCAGAATTACTTTATGTACATAGTTGATTTCATGCAGTTTGTTGTCAGTTGAGCCAATGATCCTTTTGCCTATAAAAGAATCCATTACAGGTTAGTTGCTCCAGTAGGTCAAAAGCATACATTAAGGCCTACCTTCCTTGCTTTGTCTTTGTGGGATCTTTGCGTGAAGTTCCTCCTCCCATCAGGCATTTGGTGTTGATGTCAACGTCACCACTCAGTATTCTTCAGTTCCCACTGTGCCCGTGTCCTCTGCCCTCATCACAATCCTGCAGAGGTCTGAGACAATTCACAGCTAGTCTGCCAGAACGTCGTATTCTACCTAAAGTTTCGGACAGTTGATCATAGTTAAAGTTGTCAATTACAACAAAATTATTATGTATTATTGTTTCTGTATTCCAGTAAACACTTAGCATAGGACACTTGTATTTTTACACCTATGTTGTCTGTTATCTTATTTGTTTTTATTTAGGGTATGTAAAGTGACTTTAAATGTCAAATGATCTATTTAAAATGAATATGATGATGATTCAATGGAAAAAATAAATGAGCAATAATAACATTCATACATAAATATAGCATGTAAGTACATATTATTTGCATCACACTTTTTTTGTAACGCAGGGTTTTTGACTTGATGTGAAGTGGAAAATGGAAGTTTGTCATTCAGTCTAAGAAGAGATTATTTAAACAAATTAAGCTTTTGCTGTTTAAATTGGCACTGTAATCCATCATTGGAGAATCGAACTTGGATCTATCATGATTCTGCTGGCTGCTTAGATTGGCCCTCAGGGCAACCAGAAATAGACAGGGAGAGTGTAACCTCCACCAATTGAACGAATCAATCACACAGAGACTTGTACACACTTACAGCAAAAGATGTTTTGATAAGAATTTAATGGCCAAAACTCTGATTAAATAATTGTTTTCCTGTTTGTTTGTTTTTTTTATAAAAATGGTTGATCATCCTTTGTTTGTTTTGTAAAACTTATCAATGATATTAATGTTTTTAGTGTGACTCTTCCATTATTGTCATAGCTTGTAATCAAAGACTGTGTATGCATAGTAAGAACCAACAAAAAGTACAATTAACTAAATGTTTGCCAGCCCAACTGTGGAATACAAATAGAAATAATCACTTCAAAATCTTAATTCATAATCATATGCTGCCTGTTCTAGATTGACTGCATATGGCAAACAATTTCCCTTAGCATAATCCCTTATCACATACAGTGGGTGAATCATATCAGATACTTTTTTTTTTTTGCACCCAAAGTGTATTTATTTGACCTTTTACCTGTATAAGTTCAGTATGACGCTTTACGTGTATACTTTATACTGCTGCTATACCTGTGGAAACTATCTTTGATTCTGTAGTACAGTTAATTCCACTACAACACTTTGTGTAACAGGTCATGAGTATCCCTTCAGTCTCGCTGCAGTCTGATATTGTTGCTACGCTATAAGAAATAAGAAAAGGACATTGAAAGACTTCCCAGACAGTTACATTTTGAAGTCTAGGCTATATGGGTATAGACTATAATTTCATAAGATCTTTTTTCATGGACTGTGACAACAATTAGTCCATGTTCTTTTCTTAAAGAGCTGAAATACATAGCTAAAGCTTCTTGTCCTGTGAAGAAGCAGTAAGTCATCTGAATTCACATGGAAATGGTGTTGTTTTAAGACTGAAGGTAATGCTGAACAAATTACACCATATTTGGGCACAGAGCCAGGCTTCTGTAGAGAATAAAACCATAATCCTATTCAATTTGCCCGTAACCGATATGAGATTTTCTTCAATGAGTTGGAAGAATATGTCAAGGGGAGTTTTTTTTAGATCTATTTAAATGACAAACAATAAAAAGGCAGGATTGCGTGAGAAAATTCTTCAGAAGTGTTCTATATTATTTTGGATTAATGTATTGAGAATAATCATAAACAGATTTTCCCAGTGTGTTTTTCCCTTTTTAGTAGTAAAAATACATGTACAGGTGGAACTGAGCAATAGTGCCAGCAGCCATAATCTGTACTTGCTTAAGTGAAAGTTCAGAACACATCCACATATTAGAAATATATTTAGTTTATGAAAACACTTCGTGTTACCTGTCATGTACATTTTAGACTGTCAGCAAGTTGATAGGTTAAGTCTTTTTCTGTTACTGACTTTGTGAGGCTGGTGTATTTAAAAAAAAAAAAAAGCTTTCAATTTATGTTGCTTATACTTAATTAGTTTATATAATTAAAATAAAATGTTCAATAGCATTACAAATATTTTTGTTGTTTATACTCATATTTAAGATGCTAATAGATATTATTGAAAATATTACAAATTTCAACGCAAGAAATGCAGATATGTGCACACATTGTATGTTTACAAGTGTAATCAGTCTGAAAATAAATTGATAATGTTTCCTTTACATCTAGTAAAATAAATAAAAAGGGCTACTTTGCAAACTCAAATGTATTGCTGTACTGGCCAAGAGAATTGTAATTGCTAAATACTGCAAAATATCAGAAAATGCTTCACAACAGATGTGCTATATACACTGCAACCACACCAGCTGACAGGTCTATTACTTGCTCGTTTGGACACGTTTTAAACCACACCGTCTGATCCAGTGGTTTTCAATCCTTCAAATAAGAGACAAAATGTGCAGTGCTGTGGCTTGCCATGCAGGACCAGGAATGAAAACCACAGGTCTGATCAACCCAACATAAGCACGCAAATATAAAGCATTCAGCAGCAATAATAATACTACTACTATAATTAGTATTATTGTTATTATGATTATTAATATCGTAGTAGTAGTAGTAGTAGTAGTAGGTAGTAGTATATAGTAGTACGTTTGGTGTAACCGGGATCATCTTAAGCCAAAATAGATAGTCCTCATTCGCATGATGCATCCAATTACCTAATAACCTAGAATGTATGAGATGCGCATTGTGCATTTTGTTAAATTTTTCGGTAATAGTTAGATTTTTTTAAATAATAAATTATGTTATGTATTTCTGACCTTTGATTCGCCTTAATCGTTCCCCTCATGTTGATAGCGGTTAACCTTTGAGCCTGACTGGGTCCGTAAGGGTCATCAGGCGGGTCTCAGTGACCCGAGGCGTCAGATTGCCTAATCTCTGCTTGAATAGGATTCGGATGCAGGCAGCGCGATAAGATTAGGGTCAACTTGACTCTTCCAACCATCAAAGCGCAAGCCAACGGCGCCTAAACCTGCCGCTCGCAAAGCTTTGAGAATTGTCTATATCAGTCCGAGGCCCTTATATGGAACAAACTAAATGTTTTACTGTGAGTGTTCAATAAAAAAATGGGGGGGGGGGGGGGGGGGGGGGGGGGAGAGCGCCAGTGGGGAAAAAAGGATATTTTCTTATGTTCGATATCACATTTTATATATTAGGCTAGTTAATCAAGCAGAGTTTAGCTGTGTCTTTTAAGGCTCAACGTCTAGTTTAATATGTCTGATGACTGAGAGATTTGCTGCGGTTTGGATATTTGGCTTTGCTTATTCAATGTCTATCGATTTATTCGCTTATTACTCTTCTTACAGGAGTCACATCTTACACACTCGTGTCCCAGCGTGCGTACTTTACTTTACAAATAATAATAAAGTGATTTACCTCTTTCTTCGCGTCCCAGCCATGGAAAATCGTTAAAGATCCTGCTATTTGTGTGTGATGATCAGTAAATATTTAGTGTAGTGTCTCGTCCTAATCGATAGAAGTCCCGATGGGGGAGCGCTATTGTGTGTGTGGACGCATGCTGAGCTCTGTGTGTGAGGACTCTTTCTTGTGCAGTGCGTTTTACAATATACTGATAAATACCAGGACGACTTTGCTTGCACTTTACTGATCAACATCAAGTTGCTTGAAAACGGTTTTCAGCGTGGAAGTTACTTCAGCGCAACCACCGATTACAGGCTATTTTTAAGTGCAAAGTGATTCGTTTCTACTCGATTGCTAGCGGCGTTTGCTTTTATTTTGAGACCTTTCAGAGGTGGAACAAATGACCTAGTGAATAAAACTTTGTTTTTGGAAGTTTAATGAAACGTGGTTCATGTAATTAGCTACTTAGCTAAGTAGTCACATTTGAGGCCTTTGTATTAGTATATTAATAGGCCTATAGCCTAATGCAATGTGTCTTCACGGCTTTGCGTTGGAAATGCTGGTAGGCTTTAAATAATGTGATATGAATACAGGCGTTTATTTATTGTTTGTTTGTTTATTTGAATGCCTGTTGAATGGTTATATAGGCCTATGACACTCCGTTCATCTAGCTTGTATTAGCTTATACTCAGACCTGAAACTTAACTCTCCTGTGTATAGCTAGTTGGCATAATAGAATAGAATAGACAATTAAAGCGCCCTGCATAGCCTACACAACTCTTCAAACCTATCAGGCATTGACTGGATTACTTTACTTCAACCATAACTGTCTGATATATGGCAATTTGACGTCACTCGTGAACGTAGACGTATATTAGCAGCAGTGCTTTCTGAAGTGCTGTTAGCTTTGTTTTTATTCAGACTCATGGTCTAAGCATATAAGCATCAAAGCCTTATTGATGAGATGTTTTCGCATTCTTGTAGATTTATGATTGTGTCTCTTCATGAACTTAATGATATATTAAAACAATATTTGCCCCCCCCCAGTCCCCCCCTAATACCCATCCCCACGGTAAAAAGTTTGTGCGTCAGTTATCGAAATTCATTGATCTAATAAAGTCCTCACTTTGGACTTAACCATTGAAAAAGCGACAAAGGCATATCACTGTTACTAGTTCTGCACATAACAGAAGGTGGTCTTCCTGACTTCCCCCCTCCCCCCAATCCACAGCCCACACAAAGCAGTGCACTGAGGAGGCTTTTTACCTCTTGAGAAAGAAAAAGACGCAAGGAGCATTTTTTTCTTTTTTTTTTTTTGTGTTTTTTTTTTCCAAAACTAAATAATCTTATCTTCAAAGTCATCAACCCGACTGTCTTCTCTTAGGCTATGTATATAAACTATTAACATGTGATTAGTTCGCAGCCTAAAACTGTTTGAATCGCTAGGATTGGTCGGTGTCTTTTTTTATTTCCTCTCTTAAAGTTTAGTAACTCATTCAAAAGATAAAGAGAGCGCATTTTGTCGAGTGGAAAGGGAAACGTTGATTACAATTCAAAACACCGTGTCGGCGCGAACCCACGTTAGCGTATGTCCAGGGATTAAGTGCAAGATGCGAACTGAGGCGGCCCGGGAGCCGCGGATTGCACAGCCATATAGGCACAGATGCTCAGGGGCCACTGCCGCAGACGTGGGCGCGAGCCGCGCGTTGTGGCGCCGCTTTCCGGGTAGGCACTTTGGGTACGTTCAGGTTTAGCCGTGTAACTATTATATGTGGATGTGGTATGTTAAAGTAAACTATGTTTGTGTGTTCGTGAATTAATATTCAACAACTTTGATTAAAACTAATTATAATAAGAACCGGCTATGCTACAAGGCAAAGCGCCATGAGCAGGACAACACTTTGGTCCAGGTCATTATATAAGGGGAAATGCAAGTTGGACGAAATTATTTTATTTATTTATTTTATTTTCTTGCTCCATGTGATAGAAGTGATGTTGCGTGTAATGCCATGCATGTCATCTCTATGATGTTCTTTATAGTCAGAGGGTATTCTTGGTTTAGAGACAGAAGAGAGAAAGGAACGAGATGAGAAGTCAGTAGTATTGTCACAGATTACAAAGCTGTCTGGAAAATATGAACACTTACCTTGATCTTGGGGGGGAGTAGACAATCAAAAGACCTTTGCAAGCGTACACACGCTAATAGGTTAAACGTCGGCGGTAGCATATTGCCTTTTCGGCTGTCTTGGTAAAGCATAGGACGGCGTTTGAAGATAAGTCAGAGAAGGGATTGTACACGGGTGCTCACTTTTGATCGTTTCGATAAACTGGCCAAAATTAACCGAAACGCTGCAATAGCCTACTCCCGTGCGTGAACAACACTGTAGAGAAAATGTGTGGAAGAGACCTACAAGCGCACCTCTGCAACGTCCAAGTCAATTAGAAGGAAATCTCAAAAGAATTAATCAGATTAAAACAGGCGCATGTTACTTTGGTGTATGTGAGAGGAGAGCGACCGATGTAGTTTCAATTTAAAATGGCTCTTCCACCTTAAAGAGCGAGTTTAGCCAGAAATAATCCTAACGCAAGGGGGCGCCCATATACTGTTGTACGTCCAGTCTTCAGCATTTTTTCCCTCTGAGGCATCATCATATGCTCTGATATAGCACTGTACGTTTTTCAGTGGACCTAACTCCGACAACCCCTGGTGATACAGAAAGTAGACTTCAACAAGCGAGCTTTCGAAAAAAAAAGTGCTCTGACTTATAACCCGAGGAGCGGAAACGGAGACACCTCATTTGACCACCCCGAGGCTCCCAGCGAACATCTAGGGCAATTAACATACGACTTCTGGGCTTCTGCTTTCTCAATGAGCATCATTCATCTTATGTTTGAATGAATGTTGAATGTTTTGAGTTTTTTTTTTTTTTTAATCCAGTGATCCATATCCGAGGAAGTTATGTGATATTATATTAACTTCACGGAGTAAAGATATCTGTAGCATGCCAAGGCCCTAAAAGCACAGTTATCCTAAAATTATCTTTTGTTAGGCTATATGAGAACATGCTGAATGCAGTATCGCGGCATAAAAAAAACATCGTATTCAGGACCGTTTGGCCTTTTAAATCGATGTATTATGATAAGTTATTAAAAAAAACTCAATATTCATTACTTTATTGCTAGTAGTCATGATTACGACGAAATAAAACAACAGCACAAGTGACAATTGGTGCTGATTTCCACAAGTAAGACTGTATATTGTGTGGATAACGGTATAAACGTCTGTAATCATCAAATATCTTTTTTTTTAGATTGTGGAGGTATATACACGTAAAGTCAGTCGACTTACATATAAGACCTATAGCCTAATATGCTAATACAATAGGTATTTTGGACTAATTTATTGGATTGGTATATAAAACAAACGCAACGTAAGCTATTCATGTTCTGATCAAATTAAACAAATGTAATATTCACAAAAACATAGCTTGCACACATTCAGACACTTGATTTTTTTAATATATATATTTCATTTAATTATTTTTTTTGTAGATTTTTTTTAATTTTTATTATTGCTGAAAAAGTATAGTTTCGCATAGCCTACATCATTGACATAGCTATGTCTTGATTACAATGTAAGTAGGCTACTCGAACTTACAACAATAGCTTGTTCCCTCGTGGACGGTCTCTGTTTTAAATGTATTTGTCAGTACATTATTGACTTGAGAAAGTATATGCAGTTTCCTGCTTTATAACTAGACGTTAATGCGGATAAATTGATTAATGAAACTGACCAAACCATATAGGCTACGTTGCGGTCAGTCTATAGGTAGGTTATAACAAAAAGGTATGCAATGCATGTAACACACATTGGAAAATCAAAAATCTAAATTACAGAAATACCATTATGACCGATATATTTTCATTCTGTGGTCACATAAGAGGGAATGTAGCATTTTTATTACATATATTTAAATTTGCATTTTAGAAAAGCCTCGGACCTATGTGGTGTGGAAAGCGGCTTTAAAAGGAATGCCAATCTTGTTTTTTATTTAAAATAAATACAAATAATGAACACGTATTACGATCATTTTCCATCGAACTGTGTACTAGCCTACTCTCTTTAGGACCAAGAGGCTCCTCGACCCTTATTCCTGGCTTTGGCAAAGAACCAAGTAGCACAAGTGCCGACTAGCCAATAGGGTTCAGTGGGAGGTCCGTGAGGTCTGACCAGTTAAACACAGTCACTTTCCATATATGGCAACTCATCTCCATGGTAACGTGTGCTAAGTTGCAGCAGTCGTGTCAAAGTTCACTATATAGAGAGCTCAGTGAGCTGATCAGAGAGAAAGCATTCTGCCAGCCCAGCGCCTACAAATCGCAGTCACTTCCTAACCTCCCCCTTTTTAACATATTTGATCACTTTGATTCTCTGTTCTCTCTCTTATTATTTTTACGCGCATGAAGGAGGTTCTGTAGGTTGTGATCTTTTTGTTTTATTATCAGTCCTGCTTGCCGGAGAGTTGACTTCATATTTGACTCGAGCACAGGCTGCAACTGCGCGCGGCTGCTAGCGCTACCTCATCTGAAGAAAAGGAAGAAGCGGCAATATTTTTTTGCCAGTTGTTGGTTTTCTTCAAGACTTTACGCTGGAACTTCTCGCGTGTCGCAAGTATCTTTGAAAGCTGCGTGTTTCTGTGCGTCCGAACGTCGCTACACACGTGAAGTTATCAGTCCTGCTCTGTTCATATCTTCATCCGCAGTGTTTATTTCCCATTTTTTCCTTCATGGGTTTACTGGATGGATGACTGCAAGTGCCCCTGGACTTGGCCTCTTAGAACAAGGCTGCTATTCGTCTTGTCTCTGCTTCAGTTTTAGCCACATGCCAGGTAACGCTGTTTCAGTCAAGAAATAGACTACTGTTTGTCGTCGGTGCGCAACTTTGAACGGACATTCAGCCTCTAACCCACCGTGCCGATCCTGAATTATTTATTTTACCTTCCTAAGTGATAAAGGCACCGTGCTGCGTTATTATTTCTTTAAACAAAGCATTCCGAAACCAAAAACGGGAAACAAAAAGTTTTCTTAACGTTGACTGATAGATATGGCAATGGTAGTGTGGAGAGGCTCCCAGGACGATGTGGCCGAGACCCAGGGCACCCTCTCATCGCAAGCCCAAGGAGGACTATCCCTTCCAACCCCTCAACCAGGCCAGCTAGGTCTGACGGCCTCTCAGGTTGCCCCTCCGACCCCTCAGACACCCGTTCAAGGACCCCCGAACAACAACACACAGTCCACCCCGACGAACCAGACGACGGAAAAGCAGCAACCACAGCACATAGAGTGCGTGGTTTGCGGGGACAAATCAAGCGGCAAACACTATGGCCAGTTTACATGCGAGGGGTGTAAAAGCTTTTTCAAACGGAGCGTACGAAGGAACCTCACTTATACATGCCGTGCCAACAGGACGTGTCCCATTGACCAGCACCATCGCAATCAGTGTCAGTACTGCCGCTTCAAAAAATGCCTCAAAGTTGGCATGAGACGGGAAGGTATTCGGATTTTTGTTGTTTTACTGCTGTCTTTGTCTTTGTATTTAGCCTAATTAAACCATGCATGCTACGTCCCCCTGTATTTTGTCCCCGACTCTTCTCTCTCAGTCTGCCCGGCCACAGCACGCGAAGGAACCGCCTACAGCGCTCGAGTCTGAGCGTTATCTCGGCGCCCGTAATGCTCGAATAATGAACACTCTCTCAAGCGACTATTTCGCATTTTACGTGTTGGCAACGTTAAATTGATCACCACTTTTATTCGGAGACGAAAATATGGGCATTCGTCTTGGTTTTTAATAATATCGCTGCAGATATGCCGTGCAGATATGGCGAGGGAGTGTGGAGAGGCAGCGTCAAAATCACACACACACACATACACACACACACTAGGTTAGGGTCTCCAGATCGACCGCAATCTACATTGCTCTTCTCCGATATAAAAGTAAATAATAATCACTGTTGCGCTTTTGTTTGTAGGCTATTTATGTGAATAAATGTTCCACCAGACACCCAGTTCGCTCGCAGATTCTCAATACACAGCAGAACTGACTCTGTCGCTAGCTAAATAGGTTAAGGGTTAGCATTCATGTCTTTCTTTGTGCATGTATTCACTGGGCTCATGTTGTCTACTATGAAACGTAAACACCAATCATTTGTAAAGTACGCTAGAATTTAAACAATTGCTAATATCTATTTTTCTGTTAAGTAAAACCTAGGATTTGACACTAATTATTTTCTGTGTATGCAGTGCACGGTGCAGAACATTATTGTGAGCATATCGTGTACCTAGTTTTTATTATTATTATTATTATTATTTCACTTAACAGTAGAATCATGAAAGCCACATAGTTTAAAAGCTCTGCACGTGTCAAGTGACATAGTTTGATTGTATTAATGCAGTTGGTGTAGTTCTCTAAACAAATTGTGTGGTAACAACACACTAAGTGAAGTAGAAACAAGAGCAAGCTATGTTATGTTGTTGTAGAATTCAAGCATCAATATCTACAGTTTCTCATTTTACTGCAGCCGTGCAAAGGGGACGGATGCCACCCACACAGCCACACCATGGTCAGTTCGCCTTGACAAATGGGGACCCACTGCACTGCCATTCCTACTTATCCGGATATATCTCTCTACTACTACGAGCGGAGCCCTACCCAACTTCTCGGTATGGCAGTCAATGCATGCAACCCAACAACATCATGGGCATCGAGAACATTTGTGAACTGGCAGCCAGGATGCTGTTTAGTGCGGTAGAGTGGGCCAGGAATATTCCCTTCTTCCCAGACCTCCAAATTACCGACCAGGTTGCCCTTTTGAGGTTGACCTGGAGTGAGTTGTTTGTACTCAACGCTGCTCAGTGCTCCATGCCGCTCCATGTGGCTCCACTTCTGGCGGCGGCTGGGCTCCATGCCTCCCCCATGTCTGCGGACAGAGTGGTCGCCTTTATGGACCACATTAGGATCTTCCAAGAACAAGTAGAAAAGCTCAAAGCTTTGCACGTTGACTCTGCTGAATACAGCTGTTTAAAGGCCATCGTTTTATTCACTTCAGGTAAGTGTTCATTTTCTAAACTTCTGTTTTATATGTCAGTGTGTTTATACAGTAAAGAAACGTGGATTATTTAAATAAAATCTAAAAACCTTATGTGTGCTGGTTTTAGCCTATTTATCTGTAAACGTCATTAAAATACACTCGTCCTAATAGCCACGTAAGTGTAAATATTTTGCAGAGATCTCTGATATTAATTTCAATGAGAAAGTAAAATTAGGAAAATTATGTATTCCCATATTTTTACATCGAACATAGTTTTTATCGTCAATATAATACAGCAATTATATTTAATGCTTAAGAATTTATTTTAACACTTAAGCTCTTTTAAAAATTAAATGGTGATGCAATTAATATTTTGTGAGAGCCAGCAATACATAAAATATATTATTTATACGCATTCAAAATAATGGAAAATATATGTTTGCCTATAGGGCCTATTAGCTACGTAGTCTGAGTTTTTTTAATACAAATAAAGATATAATCCTAATAATGTCAATACAAATAATGTTAGAAAATGATCACTGTCTACACTATCGAAATTCTAAATTGTATCTTTATTCATATTTTGTTGTAGTTTCACAATACATAAACATAATAAGATCTTGAAGGGCAATCAATTATTTGTATTTATTTGCAATGACAGATATTAAGGATGTCATGCTGGAAGGGAGGGGTGAGGCTGTAGGAAAGGGAAGAAAGGCCTAATGCTCCGTTTACACATATCACAGCCCAGCTTTACACTGGAGCCGATAGTTTAAATTGATAGATATGTTCACGTTGCGATAAACACCAGTGGCTAGTTTTGTTTAATTGTTCTTTATTGTGGCGGGCGACAAGACATTTTTGTGCGTTGTTAAAAGCTCACAGTTCTTCCTTGTTTTGTTAGGATGATCTAGGGATCCAAGACACATGCTGGATTCTTTCCAGAAATGGGTCATGACCCTGACTTCCTTTCTTTATTTGTGTATCACAGAGCTAAAGCGAAAAAAGTTTTACAGATTTAAAACTTCATGGCGAATATATTTTCTCGGAAATGTATGACTGGAAAAGCTTTCGTAGCCTACCAGTTGCACGATAAATATTGCCCCAGAATGCAAACATACTGTTTTGCTTCCTTTACATATAATGTTCCCTACAACAATAACATATAAATGGATCAAAACTTAAAAGAAGAAATAATAACGGAAAGTTGCTAACATTACACCTTTAAAAGTGCATGCCATGTATTGGCAGCATTTTGCAATCCCCTTATTGATGTAAAGTCTTATACCACCTCTTGTAGATATTTTGCTCTTCGAGTTTGCTGTCGTTCAGTATGTTTTAAAAGTTTGGATTAAAGGGTGTGTTGCTATATATACATATTGCCATTCTGTTTATCTTTTTGCCACAATAGTATGACCCACATTATGCTATATTGCTTTTTATGGGGATAACTTGAATCATGATTCAAAAGGTTTAGAACAACTCGTAGCCTACGCTGGAATGTTTACTCAATTAGCTCTCTTTTATAAAATACGAATATAAACGATGTGTGTATCTCGTAAGGTATATGTATTTGAACGTAAAAACTAAAGTTAACTCGTATGGCACATTTGATTTTCAGAAAGCGAATGTTTTGTGCATTGCGTTAGTTGGGCTACATGCTATATATTGTGATGTGCAGTGTGTATATATTGGCGTAATAGCAAAGTTCAATGAAATAGTATGTGTTACTGTAGTGTGGCTTGTCGTTTTGTAAATTGATTGTCCAGGTGTAGCGCTGATGTTATAAACGTTTGATTATCTCTCCATTCCTTATAGATGCTTGTGGCCTGTCAGATGTGGCCCATGTGGAAAGTTTGCAAGAGAAGTCCCAGTGCGCTCTGGAGGAGTACGTTCGGAGCCAGTATCCCAACCAGCCAACTCGATTTGGGAAGTTATTACTGCGCTTGCCCTCTCTCCGTACAGTCTCGTCCTCGGTCATAGAGCAATTATTTTTCGTCCGATTGGTAGGTAAAACCCCAATTGAAACCCTCATCAGGGATATGTTGCTGTCGGGGAGCAGTTTTAACTGGCCTTACATGTCAATTCAGTAGGCAGAAGGAATGATCTAAGGGGCTGTGACTACAATAGTTAGCGCTTCTTTTGTAGAAGGAAACGGCTTGTTACACGAGTGTTACTTTCACGAGACAGAGCTTTCCCATTCAAAGACTGCTGAATTTTTAAAAGTGAGACATTCAGGAAGCTCGAATCCAGAGATTGCTCCCAAGGTCATTCTGAACTTTTGTTTTGTTTTGTTTTTTGTTGTTGTTTTTTTAAATCCAATCAAAATGAATAATCATAAATATAATTACCCACTAGAATTAATCAACGGAAAAAAGGCACGAAAAAAAAACAATTCAGGATTTTTCATAATCTTTTCCGGGACAGCAAAACTATAAAGTGCATTTAAGCGACAATTTGGAAAGATTAAGAAGAGAAGAAAAAAAAAGTTTTTTTTTCCTAATTGCTTTATTGTCCTGTGTCCATGTATCTATAGCTGTTTTTGTAATTTTTGTTCCTCCTTTCTGGTTCCAAACCGGCCTGTGATTCTGTAGTATGCAGTTGGTGTTTTTTTCCCTAATAACCGTGGCTTCTTCTAAAACAGTTCAGTGTTGTAAAGACGTTCTTCGAGAATTCGAGAATTAAAACTCAATCCACAGCAATATAGGCTATGCTTAATGCTGCAAGCGCACTTACTCTATTGATGTCCCTTAATGAACAAGAGTAGGGATTTTTTTCATGATCGACTCAAACTTATATACACAACATGCCAGAGCACTATTAATGTTCTAATGTCTTACACCACTCTTCTAACTGATATAGACACCCCTAAATCATTATCCCCCAAAATGGACGCAGGAGCAATACTCCACTCTGCAAAAAGTATCAGTTATAAGCGCCACAAAAGTATTTGCAAAATCTCATCGTATTTGGTTGACAGTTATGACCTGTCTTCATTTTTTTAAATATATATATTTGGGTTAGGGAATGGTCGTCAGTTTGTAATGCAAATAGTAGAACAACGTGTTTGATTTGACAGTTTAGGAGACCCCCACTTAATATTTTCAGATGTACTACAGGAACCTACCTTAAGTTGCGCCCATGCGAATTCTCGCTCAAGTGTTTTACCACAGTAAACTGTATTTTGAACGTGGGGGAAATAATGGGCCATCATTATTTTAATGATAAAGCAGCAGTATTAATAAGACGTCCCTATAAATGTCTCTCAACACTTAAAGCATTAAAGTGCCTGTACAGCGCAAATGTGTTATTAACGGTTACTGAAGTCTTTACACAATGGGGAACACGCTTAGAATTTACAAAGTAAGTCTTATAATTGTTCATTTCACTTGAAGATAAAAAAAATCACAAGTAGAGGCAGTATTCTTGTAAATATAGGTCAATTCATTTCAAGGACTTTTCTTTATACAACGTATATGTGATTAAGAATAAAACTGTGTTGCCAATTTTTTTTCGGTAATACAAATGTCTTAAATGAGTGCAGACTTCGCTATACACTGAAGTTCGTGTTTGTAATGTACATACATTTCCAAGATCCATGTTTTTTTTTTCTTTCTTTCTTTTCTGTATTTAGACTGTCTGCATGCCACAGGCGCTAAACCTATTTTTACCTTTGATATATAATATATCTTTAATATATAATGTACATGGTTTTGACTGTATAGATATAATCTGTGCATTCAGTACACTAGCCCTTGTATTTAAAAAGACAAAAAAAAAATTGGAAAAAAATGTTCGACGATAGGTTGACACTTAACAGGGTGAGCTGGTTTGGAAATGGGTGGCTATTTTGACTTGGTGTTCTGCTCCTTTTCGGTCTGTAACAGATGCCTTGTGTGTGTATGTGTGAAAGCTTGCAATTTCGTCCTTGTTTTGAGGCTTTTCTTCAACACACAAGACACCATGTTGTGATTGGATAAAAAGGGATCATATTGTGTAGTTGATTGAACAGTTATTTTGGGCTGTTCTCTGCCACATATGGACCAGTGAATGATATGATTGTAATTATGAACAGTTTAAACTGACCCACGTTTTTATATAAATATATAAAATATATTACTGCAGGGTATTGATAACGTATAGATACTTTTTTATTATTATTGATTATTATTAATTGCAAGTGATATACGTGAGTGTGTGTGGAAGTTTATAGTTGAAAACAATTCTTGTTTGTTTGTGTTAGCTTATTGTAAACAAGCATTCTGCTGTAAATTTGTTATTGGTATTAAATTATAATTTATGAATTTGAAATCAAAAGGCTTTCAATGTTGTGTTATTCATTAGCAGACAAATCTGTCTCTTCTATCGAACAGTGAACTCATGCTCTGTCTCAAACTGCTGAAGGTTGGGTTTGCGTATGTGTGTATGAGAGAGAGACAGACGAGACGGGGGGGGGGTGGGGGGTGGGGTGCGAGGGTGACTCCGAGTTTTGGGCTGGGAATCCTGTGTTCCAGGTTACGTCTAAATTTGGCTATGTAAATACAAGTGCACAGTGCTGCAGCCTAAAGTGAGAAAGTACGCTTTTGATTCGCCCTCTAGCACTTTACTTTTTACACATTAATATTAATCCGTCTTTGATAAAACAATAAGGAAACATTAAGTATCATGTCATTCCTGCTTACCAGGTAATAGATTGTGTGTATATGCGCAGAGGTTCTTGCTCATTGCCTTGTTGGGCATCACTATCCATGTTATACATAAAATCTTCTCAGCGCAGGTTGACACGTCCGAACTGAAGTCGCATGAAGTGCAACATTGGACGTTCAATACATGTCAAATGAAATGCCATCTTGTTGTAAACGTGACAAATGACAAAATGCAGACCCACTGTTTGTTCTACCTCAAAAGCAGTATTTTATATGTCACATTTGGGGCTATCTGTTTGAGGACACCAAGCGTGTGAAGCTATCCTGTAAATTGCGCCTTCAACTTGGTGTCCTATTAGTTGAGTCAATATGGCGTCTTGCAATTCAAAGCAAGCTACGGCTTCCCCGGAGCAAGTAGTGTCTTGTAATAGAAACCCCATTGCTAGGAGAAAGTCCCCCTCAATCGGCAAACGCTACCCCCCCCCCAAAAAAAAACCCCGCTTCAGACAGAAACCGTGTTAAAGTTTTGTCTTAAAGAGAGAGTCTTAAAATGCATAGATATGCTTGATATTTTCACTGTCAATGTAATTAAAACTTACTTTTCTTTTTACGTAGGGTTATGTAGCCAAATTTAACAAGACCACAGCTATCTCATTAGTTTCTCCCTAAAATACAATCAATTTCCAGATCTCGTTTTTCAAATTCTATTACTTGGGTAGCCTATAGCTTTGAGGGGAAAAAAGCTAACACCCTGACCCCAAATATAGCTTTGTTTCACTTTATTGTTATGATATTTGACCAGGCACACTGAGATAAAGTAGTTTAACTTATGATGGCTGATGATAAATGGGACGAACAATAATGGTAATCAGACCACTACCACCATTGCTTGTTTTTGTTCAACTGTATAATAATAATAATGATAATAATATTATTTTTTGCTTATTTCTTTTGCTTTCTGCTCCTTTTTTCACTAAAGATTTGGTCCTCTCCCTTAAACTGATCAGGAGGCAAGAGTTATACGTTAATTCTGTAATTTATTTGGGGCTATCGTAAATACCTGTTCATATGATCGGAAATTATTGGTGGCTGTTGTCTTGTTTTAAGGTGGTCCAGGATGTGTGTTGATGAGTGCACTAGATAAGCTGTACAGAGGAAGGCTTTTCAATTATGAACACAGTGATGATACCTATTAACTACGTCGAGATACTATTTATTAGTTGCTTAATGATTACATTGGCTGCATGCTTTAATATAATAATAATCTAATAATAATAATAATAATAATTCCAGTATGTAGGCTAAGTTTTTAAAACATATTCCACAGTACACAAACTTCACAGATATTAAGTGGTATGGTAATATATTTGGTCAAAGATGAATTGTCAGTTCCTTCGCTTTAAATGCACGTTTTGCTTTGATAGGCTTACTAGAGCAGGTTAGTAGTAATTTGGATCAATCTTCACAGGCTTGATTTTAGTTGACAGAGCGTGTGTTGAGGCTGAACTCTATAATTTGCACTTCTGTTCTTTTATTAGCGTCGGACAACGAACTAATGAGGTTTCCCTCAGTAGGCTACAATGTCACTTTTATTTATTTCTTCGTGGAAAAAGTACTATGGGATATGGCTGGCCAGCCGAGCTAACAACAAATGATTTCTAACTGCTTCTCCGTTGATTAACCATAGATATAGCATACATTTTAAACTCGTGTAAAGCATGTCGATATTCTTGCAAGTGCGAGGGATTTTTTTTTTCATAAAGGCGTTATTATGTGATGTAGGTTCGTCAAAACTGCCTCAAAAATCGTTACTGTGCAAATGTGTTGTGTTGTGCTGGCGGTCGCGAAGGGTTGAATTGCTCGGTTACCGCCATCAGCATCGTCTACACTAAATTGCAGATGTTTCTAAAATAATGAAATATAGGCTCATTTTAAAAGTTAGCAAATAATTATCTGGCCTAACTGTAGTAGGCCTACTGTAGCAAATAACACTGTTTGTTTCGGAGGTTTTCAACTTAATTTTAATATCAAGCTCGTGATGACCTGGCTTAACCATTAGGCTACTATGTCTTCAAGCTAAGTGTATGTGGTTTTGTCGATCGGTTATACATCGGTTAGAGTCCTTAGCAAAAGTCATCATAGCTTTGATATAAGTAGGCTCTCATATGCTCGCTTGTGTTGTTCGTATGATGAGCTCGACGAAGGAAGAGCCAGCAATTGGTTTCCATAGCGACCTCCAAAGAGCAGCGATAATAAGCAAAGCATAGACCCCCACTCCCTCAGAAAAAAAGACAATTAAACGTTTGTGTTGTTCCTTCACGTCACTTGAGTATCAGGCTATTTCTGTTTCATTATATTTATTGCCCCTCGAAGAATTTGCTTAATATAGAGGGGACCTGTCCATAATTCCAGCCCTCAGATTTATATCAGTTTATATGAGAAAAACTCTCGTCACCACCTTAGTATTTTGGCTTCTCAAATAATGAGGTACTTTGGAGAACTTTTGTCTTACGTCATCTATATTTGCTGCAAATTGCGTGGAATGTTCTGCAACGGAGCAATTAAACAATTTATTGCGGCTTAGTCTAGCACATAAACTGTTTAAGTAAATGCTTGTATTTTCGATAATCTTCATATTAACCATTATATGGTTTTTACAAAACCGCCAAATGCATGATTGGGTCAGTATCCTATGCCTTGGCATTCTTTCTTTAATATTTATATATATAGATATTATATCTATATATATATAAATATCATTCTAAATGTAGCCTCACATACGTATGTACCCAAAACATAACATGCTTCATTGCGATGTATGTGTATTTTTCCCTGTCCGTCTGTCTTTGTTATTTTGAATAAAGTGCTTTAAAATAGACTTGCTGCTCTCGGCTCGGTGGGTTCCTCTCTCTAAATGTTAGAAAATTGTGCCATCTACCCGCTATTCACAGAACTGTCACTTCCAGGACCTCCCGAGACCTTGAGCCAACTTTAACACAAAGGGCGAGACTGAGGGGGTTGGTGAGATGCTTCGAAGTGTAGTCTGTTCAATCTGGGCTAAAACAAGCATTAAATCAATAACATTAAATACTTTAAGCTTGAGATATTATTTTAGTATAACTTACAACGTAACAAAGTAAGGGGAGGGATTACGTCACTGCATAGGCTATAGAAACCATTGCACATCCCATCCCCCATTATGGTTTATAAAAACATTGTTCCCAAAACATTTTCGATTGCTCCATTCATACAATAATGTGTCAAATCCTTGAGGGTGAAGAATGTTCGGTTATTTTTACCAAGTCAGATCACATCATAATCTATGAACTAACGCAGAAGACATTAAAAGAACAGTAAAACACGATAGGCACAATAACGCTGATAAAGTATTTGTTTAGTGTTACTCATGCTGTTAATAATAGCTAATATTTCCGTTTTATCAGCCATACGTCTATCTGTAATGAAACATCACAAAGTCTGTGGTAAAGTTTTTCTCTTCCCACCGTTTTGTTGGAAGCAGAGGAGCAGATCACATAATGATCTTTAGCACAGTTTCAAATGGACGGGTTAATTCTTGTATCATTCATTAGCATTCCCAGTAGCCTACACGGGTTCCTCTCAGACATCTGTCTAGTATACCACACGTCTTTACAATGACTTCCATTCACTGTTTCTTGAGCGTTCTTTGGTTATTTTCTTGCGCTAAACGTTCGGTAGGTTTTTAGATCAATGTGTATTAACCTCTACCTATTTCGTCCCCGTTTAAGCTACGTTAAGTTAAGAACTTGGGTAAGTGAAATAGGCCTTTACCTCCGAAAGGGAAAACATAGGTCAACATTAAAAAAACAATAAAAAAGCAACAGTTGGACCAATGCACATAGTATTACAAAGGGGCAGGCTGCTTACAATTTACAACACATTTTTAAATATTGTACCGTCTTTGTGTTGACAAGTGTCATTTGCTAATACTCGGCAACTTGACTAACATCTTGAACCGAATGACTCCTTTCATTTTGAGTCCAGTTCTAAGATATATATTTTGTCTAAAGCACCCATATGTAGCATCGCTTCAAGTCGATAATACCCTGTTTATTTTCCGACTGAGAAATGCCTGAATTTAAAGACTTAGGCATATAAAGGGTAAAGAGGAAAACTTTAGCGAACAACGTCAACAAAAACTGATACCTGTAAAAAACGGCCTTCTACCGACTGCACACGCTGTGTCTGCTGCCAGAGTTAAACGCTGGCCTGAGTCAGTGAACTCACTTTACTGCGCGTGAGAGAGGATCCAATAGAGAGAGCGAGAGAGAGATAGAGAGAGAGAGAGAGGAGAGAGAGAGAGAGAGAGAAGAGGAGAGGAGAGCGCAGAGAGTCTGAGCGCAAAATTAAATGCATTTCAGGGTACCATCTAACTAATATGTATACTTTGGATTTTGATTTGACAAAGTAGAAAGACGATGCGAATCTTTCATACAGTAGTATAAAATAATTAAAAACAATCAGTTTAAAATGATTCGTTTACGAGAGACCTTTTTGAACCTAGAACTGCCTTCGTATGGTTTCTGATTTTTAAGCACAAGTAAGTGATGTAAAATCTCATTTGATGATAATGCAAACGTTGTTGTTGAGTAGCGTCGAGGATCACATCTGATTTTTTTTATTTATGTTTATTAGTAGTGGGCTGTTTAAATAATGTTATACAAAAATTTCATTCCTTGGCTATCTTAAAGGCTCTTATTGGTAACATTCAAGGGTTAAATATTTTCAGAGTGTCCTAACCATACTGAAGAAAGACAAATGGTAATTTTTTTAATCGACTCTGCGTCTGCTACTATTGCTGCTGCTATAGTATTATTATTACTATTATTAGTAGTAGTAGTATTATTGGTGGTGGTGGTGTGTTATTGATGTCGTTATGGAGAAATTGTATTTTCATTATTGATACTATTTTTCATTGTGTTTGTAGCCTTTGTCTTGTAATATTTACTTGTTAAGCGTCTCAGTATTAATTAACCCCCTGAGCATACGAATAACAAGTGTAAATTCTTGTAGTAGGCTAAATAATATATAAAGGTGTTTGCATATATTGAACAGATACCAGTTTTATAAAAGAGTACAGGTTTTCCCCTAGGTCCGCTATGAAATGTGCTCTTAAAAAAAACATTACGGGATGAAAAGCGTGTGTGATCAAACAAAGAACCGTTCACTACTGACATGACGTTACTTATGATTTAATGAATGATTGATTAATAAAATATTATTACACATTTTTGTTGCTTCTTTTAGGGAATCATTCGTTGTGTTATTTAAACATGTGTAACACATTAACGGGATGATACGACACTTCTCATATACCCGTGTTTATTAGATTAGAGCACGATAACTCAACCGTCAAAATATATTTCTAAGATAGCAGTGTTTCAACGCGACTCAAATATCCAATCCTCTCAACAAAGCAGTGTAAAAAGACACCGAACGACGAAGGCCCTGGATATCTTTGTCCTCTTCTCAATCGCTCCGTAAAGAGCCATGCCTCACTAAGTACTAAGTACAGTTTGAAAATTAAATGGACAGAAAAGTTGGTTATTATCACAACTTCTTTTCAAACACAAGATTTTAATATTGACGTTCATTACACAGGTTGTGAACTCACCTTTGAATATTAGCTAGTGGATCAGACAATTTACAATCCATATTCACGTGTCACAGCATTGAATAAAAAAATAAATAATACTAAAAAAAAAAATATATATATATATATACTATATATATATATAGTTGAAGCTTATTTATTTTTATTATCGCTTCGTTTTAAAATGTACGGCGTACGTAATCCTTAAAAAAAATAATAGCATCTTTTTTCCTCCATCAAATCAACAGTTGCAACAGGAGATTCTCCCTATACTATCTCGAATTGTGTGCGGCAGCATCAGTTTGAGATGTACAACTAAACATCTGAACACTGAGTGCACAGTGATAGCCTACTTAGAGAGACACAGACCCCGACACCCGCGCCATCGCTTTCATGATAGCGGGCGATGTCAGTTCTGGAGACACAGGCTCCCTGTTTCTTTTTTCAAGATCATTAGCGGCCCCCTCCAGCTACAATCCTTGCATGGATTGAACAATAAGACACGGGTGCATTAAATTCTCAAGCACTGCTGCCAGTCATGCTGAGAGAGGCAAGCATGTTGTCGACTTCAGTATGGAAATGCTTTAAGAAAGAAAATATAGTGCAGGGAAAATAAAATGAAGGGAAAACATAGAGATTTATTTGTATATAAGCAGAAAAAAACACTAATGTATATATACTAATATGTATTAATTTAGAGAGCAATACAGGAATTGCATAAATATGGTTTGAACTGGGTTTCATTTTGCTGTCTGCGTCAAAAACACAAGTAACGGACATCTCCCGGTTAATCAGGCATGTTTTTTTCACTGAGGGTGCTGTTTTACATTTAAAAGCAAGATGGCGCTATTTTTTGTTCATCTGTCAAAAGAGAGGTTCTTTTACTACCCGCTGGTTTTGTCACACATGTCGAAGTTATCACACATCGTCTTTGTCATTGGTTAATGTTGATATATTACACACTTATCAAAAGTTTAACAAATGTCAAGAAAAAAATAAAGATTTTTTTTCAAATATCCGGGGTTTTTTTTTTTTTTTTTTAAAGCTTGTCTTAACTTTTTGTAAGTCATGCGTTTTACTTCTGGGTTTGAAGACTAATCGTGTACCACAAAAAAAAAATCAACAAATAAATAAATCTGTACATTTGTTACAGATATTAATTTGTTATCTGTAATTTATTATCACCCCATTTATTTAAGGTATTAAAATGAACTGTAACTGTAATGTAAAAGCTGTAAATGGCTTTTACATGGTTAAAGTCTCTTACTTAAAGACAGTTTTGCATTCCTTTCCAATTTATTTATTCATTTATTGCAAATGTTATTTACAGTTTTGTTTTGCTGCTGACTTTGTTATTTTGTTCATGCTTCTGCAGTTTCACGTGTGTTTGTACATTCGGATAACTTGATGATTAATGTTGCATTTCTCCTTATCTTTTTGTTTTTCAAAAATACGTTTTGTAAGAGAATTCACATGGATTGTGGGATTTAGGCGAAGGAATGCATGCTGTTTGTTATAGAGATATAATAAACAGTATCGACTGAAAATTGGATGACTCGGACTTTATTGGGAATCTGGTAAAAACGTGTTGTCTGTTAAAAAGAAATCTCACACACTAGATAATACCGGTAATTTAAAAAAAGAGAACAACAGCAGTTTAGGAATAAAGCACTGTGACGTTTTGATACACACTTATCTTTATAATGTCGGTTGATACCCATAAATACCTTATTATCATACATGTATTTATTATTATTTTATTATTATTATTAATATTTTATTATCATATTATATTACGTTTCCAAAATGTATGAGTTTTCAACACTCAAACTTAGCAGGCCTATGTTTTCTTATCGTTTCCTTTTAACTACATGCAACATAATTCAGTAATTTAAATTTCCATTACAGTATAATTGAATTGTATATATTGTTTACTTTAACTAACTAAACCTATTATGTCATAACGTCAGGCTTCCATCGGACAGTTTTGGGCCCAATGTGCACAATTTACAAGAAAAGCATTTCTAAATCACTTACCTCCACGATCGACCCACTGAAACTCTTTTCTCTCTTATCTGTCTTTCATTGTCCACTTCACTCCACTGACAACTGCAAAGTCTTCCAAAATTATATGTCACAATATAATATACTAATTTTATTTGATTATCAGGGTTTTTTAAAACACTTGAGAAATAGTTGTAATTTGTAACTTTTCTGAATTAATCGATTATTAGTATTATTATTATATATTATTATTACATTATATTATTATTTTATTATTATTATTATATATTAGTGTAACTTTGCCTTTCTAAAATCTGCCCTTCTTTTCGCGTTGTATGTACAAAGATTATTACCGGCTGTGTTTACTGTTCAGAAATAAATTATTCAGACGTAATGTGCAACACAACAATATTATTATATTTATATTATTATTATTATTTATATTATTTTATTATTATTATTATTATTATTATTATTAACACTTAGTGCTATATGCTTTAATCAGACAAGCAATATCATTCTGCCATTACACACAATAACACAATAACACAATAACACAATAATAGTCACATTAGTTGAAACAGAGGATCTGTTTTGAGAATTTTAGATCGAATGTGGAGTCTTCAGTCTCGTGCCCATGTGTCTTGGCCAGTTCTCTGAACTTTATCGCTAAATGTAAACAAGTTGTCAGTCTGGAAATAATCTTCTTTACTTTTTTATTAGAATGAAAATTCAATCTCCCAAACTCAGATTAGGCTGATGAGATTTTTTTTGTCATTCCTTGTCACTGGTTGGGCCAGACTTCGTAGGACAATAATGTGGCAATTGTGGATGCTATGTGACCCATAAAATTTGAGGGTGGCTATTCTGGCTTTGGTATATAATTATGCAAAACACTTTGTATAAAGACTTGCCATCCGATCTAATGATAGGGCCTACAGTCTCATTTCAAAAGAGGGAGGGTCCCACAACATATTCACCCTTAAAAACAGGGAGGGAAACCTGCATTCTGATAATTCAAGGTATACTACAAACTAACAGTAATAATCAAGTCATTGTGTATTTCGTTTATATGAATGCATAACTGCAATTGTTTCAGTAATGGCAACCAAGAAACAAAAAACACAAAATACTTGCTTTTAAATTATGTAACAAAACCCTTAATATCCAACACACTAAAAAAACATGATATATTTTCATACGAAAAACAAGAAGCAGCATTTGTCTTATAGTATATTGCTGTTAAATTCAAAGCTATTTGTGCAGCCGCATAATGGTAAAATGAACGCAACAATAGTCTTTTTCATTAGTTTATTATATAGGGTATTGTTATACTAATTATGATTATAGTATATATGTATCCCCCATGGACCTCAAGTTCTTCTTTCAGCACTTTGGAGACAACTTTAACGATTAGGTTCGGCATTCCTGTAAACCACAATCCTAACATCACGTTTAATTGCTTTAAAGGTTATCTTAAAATCATGTGGTGTCCCAAATCAGTTAGATATGCGTTATTATGCATAACTGAAGTGCATCTTTATGGGAGCTGTCAGGTCCAAGGGTGCTGAACTAAGGCCTAAAGTTTCTTTAGCCTCTCCAGGGATTTTCCTCTGCAAAACAGACCTACTATGTTGTTGCTGAAAGTCGAGACGCCGAATAAACTGATTGTAATAGAATATATATATGTATACATGTATATGTATATGTATCTCCACATAGAGATGAATGAAAACGGCCCAGGATAAACGCTTTTAAATTGAAGGAATGTAATGTAGAATATTACAAAGGGCCTCTGCATTCGCATCTTCACTATAGAGTGACTATTCATTTCTTAGCTCTTAGCTTAGCTCAAACATTTGCTGCATTTGTAAATTGTAATATTTTTAAGTATACATTCATTGCACTTAGTTATATTGATCAAAGTATGCATACATAAACTTTTAGATTATTCTGTTTTGGAATTCAGGCCTATCGTGTCATGCAAACTGGTAAATACAGTTTTAAGCCCGATTTGTTTTGTTTGTTTATTTTAAAAAATGTTGATTCTCGGAAATAATATAGCCTACCTTGGTTGTGCAATAATTAAAATACAACAGTATTTTGTTTTGTGCACTTTTGTTTCGGATACACTGGACAGGAACGGGAAACCTCCTTTCAAATTGCACTTAATAATAAAAAAGAGAGATTATGGCCTACGTAATACTGCTTTAAAAACGATGCTTTTAGAATAACTTGTTTTGGAAGTTACAGTACTATTCAAAGCTTCGTGAAACCGAACCTAGTAACCCCAACAAGGAGAATAATTATTCATTTTATTACAAGTAATTATAAGTTGTTCTCCCTACATTGTATTTTATGTGTATGCACATTTAAACACTGTGCTGACCGACAGAGGTGTGAATCTGTGAGCGTTTCTACCAAATGAAGTGGCAGCAGAGAGAGAAATAAAGAGATGTGCAGCTGTCAGGGGTCAGGCGAGCTGAGATTGCTTCCAGAGATCCTTTGAAAAAATCACACGTTTGAAGGCTTAGTGCTGTGCTGCCTTCGCATTTCAAGCTCAGATCAGTGAAATAAAGGGGAGAAAAAGAGAGGCGGAGAGAGAGAGAGCGAGAGGCAGACCGAGAGAATAAGACAGATATCCGCTAAAGAATTCACGATGAACAGAGGATTGGTCTGGAAAGAGACATTTTGGGAAACGAGAGAGGATCCGTGTTTTGCTCAATAGAGAACAGAGATGGTCATTTTTACTATTACAAGCAATGTAGCCTATAACACAATTAAAGGAGCGCTGTTTAATTATGCTGAGCCTCAGTGAGTCTGTGTGGGTGTTTGAAGAGTGTAAAAAGTATAGAGCACAAAAATAAGCACTGAATGCTATCTAATTAACTATAAATGACGAAATCATTTATCACATGCACTAATACGCAACACTGGACAACTCAGGATAGTGAATTTGTGCACACCCCTTTCCAAAAGTGCACCCCCTTTTTCAATAATTATAATTATTATCACTTATTGTTTGCCACTGGCACAATCAAATAAAGGTCAACGTCACAAAACGATATACGTTGTCATTTGAGCCGTAATTTACATTGAAATCTAATTTTGTCTGGTTATGATTATGTGGAGGTATTTTATCTTATATCATTATACCGGAATTAGAAACCAGAAGGAACAGAGCATCGAAAGTATTGCTCGAAATTTACTACGCTCATAGTAAGTTAAAATTCAGACCCAGAAAGCAAAACAATAAATTAATTAATAAATTAACACTCTAGGTTTGATTTATGGCAATTTTCTGCTTCTATACGGGTTATTCTGTAATCTATCGAAAGAAAAAGCCAACAAACGGAAACATTTTGTTTTTACTGTCATTTTGCAGAAGAAAAAAAAAACATTATTTGCTCTGTAATTTACCTTGGAGACTATTTATTAACTAATACAGTGTTAATGGATATGATTAACAACAACAATAACAATAACAGGAATGATATAATAGGAACTACGAAATAATAATAATAATGATAATAATAAATCTGTAAATGTATGGATTTATTTATTTAGAATTTTAGTTAACAATCATTTATTAATTCGTTTCGCTGAACCATTAAATAATATCAAAAAGTTTGAAATGAAAAAATATATATATTTCGGAAAAAGTGGGGAGAAAATACATGCGCAGGTGATGTACATGTAATTTTTTAGCTGTTTAGTGATTTGCATTAAAGTTGTAATGCATTTGGTTTTATGACAGATTTTTGAAAATGTTTTTCTTTCTCTCGTGTGAATACATGATGGACATGGTAAGATTTAAAAATGGTCCATTGACACCATGCTCTATATTTTTATGCTCAACATGAAGTCCTCAATGACTTCATGACACCTTCACATATGGTCGTAGCACAACATGCCACTAGCTTTGCTCCTTGGGCTGTGCCATTGGTTGACAAGTCTATTAAGGGGATGACAGGCGTAGAAGCCCATTTACACCATAGGTCTCCTACCCAGACCTATACTGACACATGTGAAGATGTAGACATAGACCTTGACCCCTGTCAAAGCTCTTGTGCAAGACTTACTTTTGATATTTTGATAGCATCAGAGAGCCTTCTTGCAGGGCCAGCCTGAGCATGTCTACATCTTTTGTGCCGATGTTGAATGGGTGGCTATGTTCCACTGTTCTTTAAGATGTCGTACAGATCATTTCTAACACACATCAATGTACTTTGAATGATGTGAAATTGACACCTCTTGTTATTGATGACAATACTGATATGAATATTCACTCGCAAGAAGGCATTTCTTTCTTTTGATTTTCCCACACAACCTCCCCCTTCTAAGCCTCAAGCAGTCCTACCATATTTCCCATTAAAACAGTGGCAGGTGCCAATAGTTTTAGTTTTTCATGTTTTTTTAATATGTCCTGTGGCTTTTAGAGGTGTGGAACATGTAAATCCCCAATAGATTTATAATCATTACAGTCTTTGGACATTCAGACATTCATGCTTACTGCTTCATTTTTCACCTTGACAAGGATAAAAGACTGAGACTGAGTTATTTTTCTTCATGACCACTTTTTCATGCTTTTGGTTAAAAAAAAAGTTACTCTAGACAATACTTCTGAACGAACCAGGTGATAATGGACTTTTCTGTCAATCCAAAGTTCTACAGATGAAAGTCATACAGACAGAATTTTCATTTTTGGGTGAACATTCTCTTACAGGTCTAATAAAATAATGTAAAAGTTATCATCTGAAAAAGCATTTATATGTGGTGACCTTCCTCCTTCTTGGGACTGCCTGGAGTTGTTCCATCAACCAAAACACTGAGACCCCTTGCAGACAGTATGTGTTGTGCAGCTCTGATCTGGGCTATGACAGGGTACTCTAACAATATTAGTCTGTCGAACATGCTGGCCGAGCTGCCACTTTCAATTTGCCCGTGACCTCTTGGCCAAAAAATGGGGGAGAAGTGGCAGAATGCAGGACTGAAAGCTGGTATTATTTGTCTGACAGCTTCACTCATCTGGAAGTAATGCAAAATGCAATTCATATTTACACTCCATGACCTTGTGCTAGAGGAACAGAGCTATCTACATGCAGACCAGTGAAGCAGATATATCAATAAATTTGTCAAAATGTTTATTTCCTTATCATTATCACAAGTTGAAGTTACGCACAAGGGCTATGACTGATGTGCTGGGTTGTTAACATTTAGGTCAGTGCTGTCATTACAGTGCATGGCAGCCAAAGGTATTGACAAACCACCTTGGACAACAAGATAACATGGAATTGAAGAATAGAAGTCTGATATTAAATGGAAGTATTTTTTGTTGTTGTTTGTTTGTTTCATATTTGTGCATGTCTATGCATTTTTTAACATAATTTCTCTATGTTGCTTAAGTTCCTTAAAACCACATTTCAAAGTGCACCTGAGACCTAAACCAAACCATCCTGTTCACATCTAGTTCACAAATATTATTTAAATAAATACATATGCTATAATTCAAAGTATTGTACACACAATTACTATATGTGTTAAAGTACAAAAAAAAAAAAGGTCTAGCACATTTCAAGGTTAGTATTTCTTTTATTTTTAAATAGCTGTTTTGTTTTAGAGTAGATGTGTTCTAAGGATATTAAATGCATCTACATTTTGGCTTTTATTTTTGTAAGAATCCTGCTTCCAGGTACATGACCAAAACTTGCTGATCTGACATATTCTAATATACACAACTGTCAAAAAGAGGAGAATATATATACTGTAGTACTTTTCTTGTGCTTATTTAAAAGTTCTTATTTTCAATTCCATCTTCATTTCTTGCCTTTTTAACAGTGAAAAACTGTATATAATCACTTGAAACATAAATAGCAAGATAAAAATTATAGCTTCACAATATGGAAAGGAAAGTGTAACTTTATCCTTATGAGACTAATGAGCATTGAGGTTTTTAAGAATTTTTAAGACATGATGGCATAGCTGTACAAGTTCGCATTTACTAGACAGAATATATTATTTGCAGCTAGACTTAATTTTTCTAATGGAAACATTTTTATTAATTTTTTTACATGGTAAAAATAAATATCGAACATATTTACTTTACTTATTATTGCACATATTTACTTTATTTAAATCCACAGGCCTTGTCCCCTGCCTGCCCTTATAATCCCCTGGCATGTGTCTGTGACATCACATGGCCACTGGCTCCAAGTTCCCGTCCCCCTGCAACTGTCGTTAACTCTACGAACAAATGAAAAATGACTGGGAGACTCATTGGCTCCCACCAATGACCTTGGGTATTATTAGAATGACCTCTCTTTGGCTTGACCAAAAAAACCTTTTGATATCTTTGCTGGAAGTGCACAAAATGATGGCGTCGCAGCCGTCGGGAAAAGCAGAGCAATACGTGGAGGGGGAAGGGAAGAAAAGACAGACTGAGCGGTTGATGTTGTGTAAAAGTATATCTCTTTCTCCAGTTGCCGCCGCATAAATACTTAATTAGGGGACACAACCTGAGTTATTGTGCTCACCATTGACTTGACCCTCTTTAACGACGACAAGCAATATTTTGGTTTTACATTGCAATGGGATAAGAGGAAACATTACAGAGCAAAAGCACTTTTGTTGATCTGGATTTGTGTCACAGCTAGTGGCTTGACAGTACTTTGACTGTATAGTGGTCAAGTGCAGCAGAGGGAGGCGCATCGGTACACTGGTTCGAGCTAAAGCAGGAGATGTGGTTGTATTGGAATGGCAGTGTCAAAAAAAAAAAAAGACCCACAGAGCAGCCGTTTCAGGAAGCTAGAGCCCATGTTTCACAGCCTCTGTGTGGCACAGGTCCAGGAGGAATAACTGCAGGTCACTGACGGTGGGTGGAAGTCCTGCCCACGCAGCAGCACATGCACAGATGTTTTACAGCCTTGTGATACAGCAAACATATCAAAACGTGTGTGCTGGGGTAAGAAAAAGGATGAGGTGTGATAAGTGCCAATGGTTATTTGAAGCCTATACTTTCTAGGATCAAGGTTATTATTTTCTTTCTAACAAGAATGTTATAATTGATATTGAAAATATATAAATGATATATTAGACAATATTAGATTAATATTAGATTTTCTTTCTAAGAAAGAAAGAAAGATGAAAGAAAGAAAAAAGGGCTCAAGAAGAATATATTTTGAATCAGAAGGAGTAGCCTAGCAGGTCCTACACTTTATTGCAATATTCCTAAAGGTGCTTATGATATTTCAATCAGGCAGTATGCATTTTGTTTCTCCTCAAATCTTTAAAAGACATGGGCAATGTGTTAAGAGGATGAGGATAGTAAAGCAAACTGATTATCTGATTATTGTAAACCTAAACACAGGTTAGGGCAATAAGCTACATCTCCTTTTTGAAAAGGGTAAAATTTCCATCTGTCACACACCCAAACACACACCAAAAAAATAAAAAATAAAATAAAAAAAATAAACCTGCACTGTGACAGTACCCTTTCAAAAAGGTACACCTCATACATAGTTCCTCAAAGGTAATATTTGTACCGGAATTTACCTATATACTACGTTTAAAAATAAATAAATAAATAAATATCAGTGTCAGCTTTTGTACCTTTTGGTTTGGTTTGAGACTACGGATTATTCTTAGATATAACATGATCGATAGATAGATAACTATGATAGATTTTATAACGTATATCATAACATAACTAAGATAGTTAAATGTTTCTAATGTGGAGGCAAAGGCACAGTGTGATGATTTTGTCTTTGAGGTGAAATGGAAGAGTACAGGGAGAAAGAGAAGGACTGATATATGAGGTTGTTCCTTGTCCCCTCTTCTGTCATTTGGAAATAAATCTGATGCCCTTTGGACTTTAACTCCGTACAAAAAGGGCAGTTTATTACAGGCTATGACGAGCAGACGAGAGACAGGAGCATTGGGAAAATGACAAGTGGAATGAGAAACGCTGGATGTTTAGGAGAGAGACCGGAGAGGGCTGGAGATTACTTCAAATGATAGCTATAAGCGTGGGATTCTTTGATGTAATCAGTGCTCTAAGTCCAAGGGCTTTCCATCATCACAATCTTGAGGCGCAGATTGGGAGATGTTGGGGCCCCTATACATGAGCTATCGCGTTTAGGAACTCGATTTTAGAAGCCCATCATCCCTCATTCTCATATCGATCAAAAATGAGATATCCCAGCAGAATATTTTATGCTCACAGGAACGACTGACGAGTTTGAGATATTTAGTGGCTATAGATGGTTTCATATTACTCTCTCTCTAGCTCTTTCATGCATTGAAACGCAATTATGAAAACGAAGTCAGTAGGGTGCACCAAAGGTTGCAAGTCGAAGTCCGTCTTGTTTGGTTTATTTCAAGGGGTTCGAGGTACTCAAATAGACAATTAATCCGACATTAGAAAATCAATTAATTGTTAATAGTCACATTTCATTGATATAAATATTTCTTTGTTCGAAGGAAAAAATTCAGTCACATTTTATTTTTTAACAGCTATGACAGTATGATTTAGATTACCCTGATACAAAGTAATATTTATATGAATTTGCAGTTTAACATGTAAAAAATATTTAGCAAATTATTTTGCAATATGTATAGACAATGTAAAATTATGTTCAATTTTGGAACAGCAGGCACACACGATGAAATGTTGTTTCTCCCTCAGCTTTGATACCGTATCACATTTTGTTCTACCTCAGCGTACACAATTTCACCGTATCATTTTCAGAATGTGTCAGAATGAGTGCGGCATCCATTTTACGTAAATGTGTTTTTACCGGGGGGGCAAACTTCACGTGTTCATCGCGTGATCATCGCAGTGTCATAGTCATTTAAACAGGTCACACGCTGTCAGACAGGTGCCTGCATCACCCTCAGGGAGAGTGTTTCTCTACACTGCAGGTGCATCGCACACCTCTAAAAGGACCAAAAAGGTTACATTTCCTTGTAGAAGAATTTACTATGACATTTTACATTCATGTATAGATTTAAAATATACAACCTCCTTTCAGATTGTCAGTATTTCGAATTTATTGTTTTCATATTATGAAAACCAACGCTCTTCAATACAGGCTTTTTTTAATGTTTTGCCTGCATTGGACCTTTTGAGCTTTTTGGAGAATGAAAACGTTTTCATATTTTGAGTTTATCAGATCCGTTTCTGGGTTCTCTAGTTTAAAGCATACTTTTCATTAAAAAAAGGGGCAATAAAAAGTTATCTGCAGAACTCAAAATGTTCTGAGACGTCTGATTGATCTTATTTGGTTCTAATTGGGACCTTACCCCCCTTCCCTCATTAAAGTTCCTCGGATTTATCGCTTGTCTAGGTTTTATTTCAAAATGTATTTTAAAATATGCAATTTAAACATTTTGTCTCTATGAAACTATCTAGCTCTCAAATTAAAGCGCAAACACATGATTTATATTTGGGGGTGGCTCGTGAAACCGTCGGAATAAGTTTAAAGGGCAAACTGATCAGATTGGCTGCATGTATGTTTCCACACCTCTTTACTTCGTTCTCTCCTTTCTTCATGCTTCCCAATTTGTCCTTTATTGAACCTTTGTCTTCAGTGCATCTGCTCACAGTTAATTAAAATTGGAAGGGGTCACCGTTCTGACTTCAGGCTGCTTGCCGCCCTCCTTCCAGCAGCTTTCACATGAGCAAACTTCACAGGTGTAACACTGTGGCTAACAGCTGTTCAGGGACACTTACAGCACCTTTAAGTACAAGTGAGGAACACTAATGCTTCCCTTTTCTCTGGCAACAATTCAGACTGCCCTCAACCTCTGAGTGTATGCTCTCCATCTCACTATTTGCCTTGTTCGTGGATTTCTCTTGCTAATTTAAAACGCGGGATGTTACGCCACAAAATTAGAAGGAACAATAATTTAAATATCTAATTTTCACAAACGAACATAATAGCCTTGAACGCAAAAAACAAAACAAAAATAAATAAATAAAAAAATTCCTCCCTTTTAAACAGTTTCACCAAGAGCTGCGTTTACCTAACATGTCATACAAATCGATCATACACCATCCATTGTGTCCTTTCATCTGCGACGTGGCGCATACAATGAAACATTTTGTTTCGTCGGTATATCTGTTTTGGCCATGTTGTCTCAAACTTTGATATAGCCTAATATTAAATAATATTAAATAGTGTAATCCACCACTTAGAGAGCATCAATTTAGGTTTCTAAACATATTTACTCAAAATAATTTGTATGCATGCTCCCAACACCAGTCCCCATCCTCTTTTTAATTAAAGAGAAAATATAGAAGTAATAGGCCAGAGGACGATTTTTTTGGTTATTTAATAATAATAATAATAATTAGACGTAGTAGTATTGTGATTATTATTGCGTAATAACAATAAGGTTTATAGCAATAGATTTTTGTTATAACGTAAATTAGCAATATTGTCGATATTATAGGAGTACCAAAAACGGCTAAATGTCTGAGCTGAGGATCACAATGTCTTGGATACATTTCATTTAAATACTTCCGCATGTTAGTACATTTTAAAATTGGTCTTTGTACTCTCATTAACATAGACGCAGACAAGCGCGTCTGTGTGTGACATGACTGACGCAGCGCTACGCTTAGTAAAGTAACCCCTTTATTTATTTATTTTTATTTAGCGAATGACAACCATGACCAGGCCATAATTGTGTGAAATAATGTGCTCTTCAAACCTTACCTGCCAACGATGTCACATAATCTGAAATGGTAAATGACTAAGTGTAGTTAGTTAGTGACATGTAATTAAGACGACTTTATATGATCTAAAAAAAAAGTAAAACTTGAATAAACTTATTTCAAATGTAACTATGTATGTTTTCATTATATAAACCATAATCATCATTACCACCACCATCACCGTCATCATCTCTGCTATCAACATCATCACATTATCATAATTATAATCACAGTTTGTCTGGTCTTAATCTATGCTGGAGATTGCCTACTTAGACTCATTTCTTGTCATTAACACTTTATTTACCACATTTTATTACCTCATCAGCAGTCATTCATTTTGATATGTGTATATACTCCACAAGAACATATTCACCAGGACACACAAAGATGTAGGAGGGGGAGTCTTTAAAGTGCCCTGAAAATGATGGTGTGTAGCTGCCACTGCCATGCCAAAACCATAGTAATTGAATCATCCCTCCAATTCTGTTTGATAGAGCAGTCAGAAATTGGTCTGGATAACAGAGGCAGCTTTGAAAGCAGTGATGGATACTATTGTCCAATTTTGACCCTCTATTAACACGGCTTCTCAGCATCTGGATCTTTTCACCCCCTCCCACCACCAAGGCAGAATGGCCAACCAATTTCTGTCAACACACCCAGCTCCACTGCTCTTATCCTTTCTCGACCCAGCTTTACCCCACCATCACAGAACGGAAAAGGCATGTAACATCATTTCCCCTCTCATCTGTCCTGCAAATGATTATTTCCCTTCAATGGTTATTCAGATTTTTCTGTTTTACTGTACTGTACAGTTTTTTTTCCCAATTTGGAATGATAATGCAGCTAGCTGTATTCTTTACTCTTTTTATTTTTAAGTTGTTAATTTCCTTTGTGTACACTACTACTGTTTATTCATAATTAGAAAAATTAAGCATATTTTAAAATAAAAGCAAAAGGAACATGTTTCCTTATCCACGCACCAAACAAATATTCTTCACATTATTTAATTGGGGATGAAAGCTCTGTAAAGAGAATGAGTGGGGAGGGAAAAAAAGAGAAGGATGACCTTCTGGGTGACAGGCATAGGTTGGAGGGTGGCATTTTATTGTGAGCCTCTCACTGAAAAGGAAGAAAAGGAGAGGACCAGTCAATTTAACGCAAGGACCAAGAGAGCAAGAGGGTTGCTAAGAGACGGGAGATGCTGCACAACTTCCATCGGGAGGCAGGCTCTGACCTTATGCAAATGCGGCTCCCCAAATCTTTTGTGGCAAAGGCAGCAAATTCCCATTGCCGTGTCACCAATACCTGGCATCAAGCCTTCCCTTTCAGGCCATTCTCTTGCCAGAGAAAAGAGACCGGCACAGTTGAAAAAGAAGATGATGAGCCTCTCTGACAGACAGTAAGAAAACATGCTTTTGTGATATTTTGCTGTTGGTTTTAATGTGGGAATTGGGTGTGCATGGGAAATTTACAATACATGCGTTCTGCACATTAGCCAGCCGTGCAAAAATAGCTTTTTGCATGTTAAACAGCGAAATTATCAGTGGAGAAAGCAATGACATTGATATGCAGGCAGAAATTAGCAGGGGAAGGAGAGGCAGACAGAAAAAGCGAGAAGGAGAATGTTTGAACATTAGCTGAGGATCATGTATTTGGTCCAGTGTTTCTCATTAATAATGTATTAGCCTTCCTGACTGCTGCTTCACAGCTCTTTTAAATGCTTCCACACTCACACACACACACACACGACACACCCCACACCCACACACACACACACAAGCATGTAATCGCAGCATTAACCACCCTTGACCTTGACGGCAAACATTCACAGAGAAGAGAGAGAGGGGGCAGCTAAATGGTGGTTTTCCACCCAGCCCCCTCTGTTCTGCATGCTTTCTGTTTTTGGATAATTTTGGATGGGTTTTACCTGATTACTGGTTGATTGCAAATATTAGAAATGTCACACATATTAATTCTTGTATTTTAAAATTCACATTTAAAATGACATACATTTCTGTTCTGTTATGGAAGACGATGCCAAAGACTGGTGAATTTGCTCTTATGTTCATACTAATCTATCCATTGAAGAGTGATTGGCATGCTAATACAATCAAATAGGGAGATAGTCAATGTTAGTTTATCTTTTATGTTTATGTATATTATATATCTATATATATATATATATTATATATATATATCTATCTAATGTACAAGTTGAAAAGTGTTAATTTCTAAGTGATGCATTATATTGTTCAAAAGTGGCAGTTCAGATATGTATAATGTTATAAAATATTTTTATTTTGAGTAAACGTTGTTCTTTTGAATTTTCTATTTATCAAAAGATCCTGAGAAAATGTATCGGTTTCCACAAAAATATTAAGCAGCACAACTGCTTTCAACATTGATAATAGTAAGAAATGTTTCTTAAGCATCAAATTAGCATACTATAATGATTTCTGAAGGATCATGTGACACTGCG
>JADLZN010003705.1:0-7500 GCA_018155175.1 Sinocyclocheilus anophthalmus
TTTTTTTTTAAATAGCCTTTTTGCACAGCCAGCCTTTTACTTTTCTAGGTTAAAAAAAACTGTCGTCCATAAAATGCGTTGCAAAAATTCGAACATCTGGGTTGTGCTGTCTGTTGTAAATAAATCTTAACCAATGATTCCTAAATGCATCTACTTCTGGAAGGCCAAATAAGTGCTTTTGCTTTCGCACTGAAACAAACAGCGTCTCCCTGACATGACTGCATCAAGACTACTGCTGTTCTGAAACCACGCCTTTTTTCTTGGCGTGAACATTTGGGCGGCATTATGCTAATATTTCCAAATAGTGACGTAGATATGTGGGGGCGTGTTAGAACGAGACGTTTTATGTAGGTGTGGCTGACTCTTAACTTTTAAAAAGAACATCTCTTTGGATTTGAGACTAGTCTTTGCAAATTTACAGATCTTCTTTACGCACCAAGAGCTTGTAACACTTCAAAGAGAAAGAAAAACTTGAAAATCGCATCATATGACCCTTTAAGCTTACTCGGATTGGAATAATACATTATTGGATGCAACATGTAAACGTGAGTCATTGTTACCAAAAGATTTCAATTTCACATAAATGCTGGCTTCTTGGGGAACAAAAAAAGGTTTCCACAAAATATAAGACAAAATTAAAAAAAAAAAAACGTTTTCAATATTGATAATAATAAAAGAAATGTTTCTTGAGCACCAAATAATAGAATGTTTTCGAAGGCTGGAGTGATGGGTGCTAAAATTAGCTTTGCATACAGGAAATAAATTGCATTTTAAATTCTTTGAACCCCAAAACTTTTGAAGGTAGTGTATATATCTATATATAATTAAATATTTCCGATAGCTGTTATTCTGCCATTTTAATTTGTTTCAAAAGTAGTGCTTAATTATTCCAAAAAACATTTCGTATTGTGAAGTGTGTTGTGTGTGTGTGTGTGTGTGTGTATCACTGGTCACATACCGCACATTCCCACCATGAGCTCATTGCTCACACGTTACTCTAGAGTCAGCTTTCCAATATATGCCAGTACTGTGTGTGACATTCCTGAAATTCTTGTGTTTAGCAAAGGTAATGAATCGCTCCATTTGACTTGGTCATTGAAGTAATCAAGACCCCCTACACTTCAAAAAAACCCTCACCTAAAACCCATGTGTGTGTATGTGGCTTTGTCCTGCTATTGATTACACAGGAAATAGCTGAAGTGATTTGGATAGACCCTTCAGTGATAAGTAAGCAGATCAGGTCATTAACAGTGAGAGAGATAAGATAAGAGACAGATTAATGTGATCCTGAACTTAAGGGTCTCTTTCTCTCTGTCTGTCTCCAGGAGCTCATAGAGGTGGACAGCGAGGTGGTGTTTGAACTGGCCTCTTATATCTTACAGGTAAGATCATGTGGGGCTGTTCATCATTTTGTGCACCTTCATAAACCTTGCAATGAACTTTCATAAAGTTCATATATCTCAAATACACGTGTGAGTCACATTTATGTCACTACAGTATTTCAGCTTGGCGGGGTGCTTTATTTTAAATCTAAAACAGGATGTTTCCTTTGTACTGTAAGTTATCCATACGAGGGAAATACTTTGAAGAAATATGGGTTTCCTTTATGACTCTGTGTATGTGTGATCCAGGTGTAGTATCAGGTATGTTATGTGTGTTTGACCTTTTGGAGGATTCAGTCCAGATGGCTGCGACTACATCCCCTACTGAGACACACATGCACCGTTCTGTGTATCAGAGGATACAATCTTTCCAAGCTGTCTCTTCTACCATCAAACACTCATTATTGATACTAAAATATGTCTTTTTTTTCTCCCACAGGAAGCTAAAGGAGACTTCACGAGGTAAGAGGATGGTTTGAATGAATGAATCACCTTCCAGTGACCTCTTTTACACTCACGTGCTATCAAAGTCTCTATCAGTGTGTCATTGCAGAGTGAAAGCAGATCCAATTTGTGGCGTATATCAAACTCTCCTTCCCACATAAGCACATGCACACGATTCAAGAGAGATGGAGAGAAAGAGAGAGATATGCGGGTGTGAACCCTGGGAACGGAGACAGAGGGGAGGAAATGGAATGCAGAGGATAAACAGTGTTAAATTACACACACTAACCTCTGGCTCTCTCCATCTCTCACACACACACACACACACCCACCACACACACCACTTACACAAACACTTTCTACACATAGTATCTCGGCTACAAATCTGTCACATGTGCGTCTTTCCAGCTTTATTCTGTCACTGTTTTCTTTGACTCAATCTCCTCTACCTCTTACACTTCCTCTCAACCTCTCCATCATTCTGTGTTCAGAATGGCCACACTGCTATACTACCCTAATTTTTGCAGTATGCGTTATACTGTATATAGTGTGCACATTTTGTATGCGTGGAATGCCCTGATAACTCTGATTGTCATTTCCAAGATGAAGACTGGTCATGTGAAAATTATTATAATTTGCACATATATTACAATAATAATATAATGTAAAATATTTTTATTTTAGTTAATTTGATTTGCATTCTGTGTCTTCTGTCTCTTTTCTGTGATTCTGATTGACTGATTTTTCGCTCTGTTAGGTGCTTAATTTTCTGAGCATTTTGTGTTATTTTTACAGTAATGATGCTACTAGGGGTGATCTGAAGAAACTGCCAGCACTGCCTACACAAGCACTGAAGGAGCACCCTTCACTCGCATACTGGTGAGACACACACACATACACACAGCTGTCAGCTGATAATGGAGAGGTATTAACGAGATGTATCTGCTCTGTGTTCTCTGAGCACCATGGGAAAGGATTCCCCAGAATAATTCTCTTACCTAATTTTCCTCGAATTCTATTTGATGCGAATGAAGTATTTCACAGATGCTGCCGTTCTGAGGCACACTCACTCACACATTCATATTGAGCAGACCGTTGTACTTCCTGTTCTAAGAATGAACTTACCTCCTTCATGGTGTTGTATTTTGTTGGCTGTGTCTCTGTACATCTGTAAGCTTTCATTCTTGTCTGTTTGGTGTTCCTGTGGAATTGAAATAAGTTGACAGCCACGTTCTCATGAGCATTGTCATCTGTTGCCGCTAATCTGTGTGTGTGTATGTTGTGTTGTAGTGAGGACCGGGTCATTGAGCACTATAAGAAGCTAAATGGACAGTCCAGAGGCCAGGCTATCGTCAAGTAAGTAAAGAATATTGTCATGACCAAACCATTCTTCTAAGTTAGCTGAACAGAAAGTGTCCAAATGCATTCACTTACAGGGCATATGAGCTTTTTTAAAAAAAGGGAAAAATCATTATTTTGGTATTTGGTTGTAACAGATAATGTGACATGCTTTAATGTTAAAAAAAACATTATTTTTCAAATACTTTACATTATTGTAGGTCCTATATGCCCCGTCTCTCTCAAACGCTTCGTCCAACTTACAAAGTCCCTCCTTCCGACAAGCGCAGTCTGCTCTAATTGGAAAGCTGACCCAGTGCATTGTGATTGGCAAAACACCGCAAGCACTCGTCGGAAATTTAACGCCCATTACCATAATCGCGAGCTTCATCTTTCAAAATAAATGTAAAGACAGAGCCCGAAAGGGGAACAGAGTCGCGTGACAGACACAATGATGAAGCTGGTATGTGTTTGCAAATACTTAAACTAATAACAAAACAGTAGCTGATTTAGAAGCGCCAGATTGTCATAGCAAAGTCAGTTACCTCCTCTCCTAGGTTCACGAAAACGGTCGTCCATAAAATGCATTGATGTTCTGTTGTAAGTAATCTTAAAGATTCCTAAATGCATATACTTTCGGAAGGCCAAATGAAGTGCTTTTGCTTTCGCCTAGAAACACACAGCGTGTCCCTGACATGGCTGCTTCAACACTAACTGCGGTTACTGAAACCACGCCTTCTTTCTTTGCGTGCACATTTGGGCGGCATTATGCTAATATTTACACATAGTGAGGTAGATATGTGGGGGGCGTGTTAGAACGAGCCGTTTTAGGGGTGTGGCAGAGTCTTAACTTTGAGAAAGAATATCTCTTTGGTTTCGAGACTCTAGTCTTTGCAACTTTAGGCATCTTATCTATACATGAACAGCTTGTAACACTCCAAAGAGAAAGGAAAACTTGAAATCGCATCATATGACCCCTTTAAAGCAATAGTTCACCCAAAAATTAAACTTGTCATCATTTGGTCACCCTCATGTCATTCCAAAAACAACTTTTGTGGAGCACAAAAGAAAATGTCTGATATTTTGGCCGTTTTTTTCAATATTATGAATCAGTGGAGTCACTGGCGACACAAACCTTAAAAATTATCACATATGGTCACATGGGTGTGTGAGAACCAATGAGATTTGATGCTTTACACTCTGTTGACTTTTATTTAGTATTTTTTTGTGTTCCACAGAATGCTATTTTTTTTAGTTTTGAGTGAACTATGCCTTTAATTTTGAAAACAGTATGTGTTCTTTTATACTTGTTTTATGCTAAATCCTCTTTTATGAAAATGTTTTGCTTGAAAAGTGTGAAAATCTTAACTGTGCCTAAAGTATCCAAATACTTTTTGTTTGCTTGTTTTTGCAAGTCTCAGTGACTACTTCCGAGATCCACTCCCATGTGTTCACTGCTATTGTAAATTGTCTGCATATGTAACATTCATAACATACTGTCAAAGATTTCTTATTTCTTCTCTCTCACAGTTATATGAGTGTAGTGGAGTCGTTACCCACATATGGAGTGCATTATTATGCTGTTAAGGTGGGTCAGTGTGCTCTGAGGGGAAAATGTATAATCACAGCCGTCAGTCCACACACACACATTCTCACAACCTATAGTATCGCTCTTGACTTAAGTGTTAAAGGATGCTTAAGACTCAGTGTGTTTAAGATAATCGTGCTGTCATCAACCATGAGCTGACACTTCTTTTCTTATCGCCATGTGTGTTTGTTCGCATTAATTCTCTCTTTTTCTCACTCTTTCTCTCTCTCAGGATAAGCAGGGTATCCCATGGTGGCTGGGTTTGAGTTATAAAGGCATTTTTCAATATGACTACCAGGACAAAGTCAAACCAAGAAAGGTAAGACTGTCTATCTTCTGTGGACTTTAGGGCTGTCAAAATGACTGAAAAACTAAACTCGAATTTTCCACTTAAATATTATCAAAATTTGAATTATATTAGAATTTAAAAGGCATCATTTCAGTTAGGGGGGAAAAAAGCTTTTGGCTTCTCTCCTGAGACCACAAGAGGGCGCATCGAGCAAAATATTATGCATGTTTCTTTAAAGCGTAATAAAATAACACGACTATCTTTGAAAAAAAGTGCATAATGTTTAAAATAATGTTTATAAACCATATATAATTAATAAAGTTGCTTAAACAATTAGAAGAAAAAGTATAGTTTAATACTAGTGATGCACGATCATGATTTTTCATAGCCGATTCCGATACCGATTTTTTACAAGCAAACTGGCCGATTCCGATACCGATTTCCGATTTATTTATTTATTTTTATCAAGCAACAAACAAGAAAGAATAAAAGTACACACAAACAAGATGTTTATTTGGTATTTAACAGGACAAACTGGCTTTTGCCTATTGAAAACAATAACCATAACCATGTGAAATTAAAGGTGGTAACTGCGCAGTAAGCACAGTCAATACAAACATAGATGGTACTGACATCAGCATTTAGCTTTTGTTTTTAAATTGGGTTGAAACTATAAACTGGCCTTAAATGAAAACATTAACTGTAACCATGTAATTTTAAAGGCAACAACTGCATAGTTCCACAATCCAAACACATTCAACACTCCAAACAAAGATGTTACTTAATCAGCATTCAGCATTTGTTTTCGTTTCTAAATTTGGTGTAAAGAAAAAAAGATCTTTACCAGTGAAACTAAATAAAACAAAAGTAGGCTATATAAATAAATTATTCCAAAATCTTAACTACGGCAGGTGCTTTTTAAATAACATTAAGTCAATGTAATTTTAAGGTAAAATAAAAAATATTAATCCTGTAGCCTACAGAACTGACGTTTACTTCTGGCTTTCCAAAAGTGCATGCGAGTTCTTCTTTACAAAAAGAAGCATTTCAGCTTTTTCACAAGTTAGTCTGTTTCGTTTCTCATCCAACACGTGAGAAGCTGAGCTGAACAAACGTTCACTGTCTACACTTGTGCAGGGCGCGGACAGGTAACGTTACACTCGCGCAACTTCAGCGAGTGCAGGAAAGCGGCTCTTATTTTGTGCGCCAGTACACCAACGGCTGTTCGCTTCTTGATATCTGTGCCTCAGACAGGTAGCTCTGCATTTCCATCATGCATCGCCAACAGTGAGCTTGCTCTGCGTGGTATTTTTTATGCTGGCGCCTCGGTGCACACTTCCGGAAAAATCGGACGAAAAAAAAAAAAAAAACCGGCCGGTTGCCGAGTTATGGCCGTGTCAACCGGTGCATGCATAGTTTAATACAAAGGACTGAAAGCCAATCACAAAGAGTAGGCTACTTTCTTAATTTAAAAACATGATACAGTGGGATGGGGAAAACCGCCATAAAGTCTCGAGACATGATTTTTTAAAAGTTGAACTTTGAACAAACTCTTTCTACACATGCCGCTCTCTTGTCCGAGACGCGAGTGCAACGCTGATAGGTGCCCCGCTAGAAAATGTGATAAATAGCGTTCTGTGTGAACGGCTTGGTTTCAGTTTCGCGGTAAACAACATCTTCGCCACACTGATACTCTCGTTTCCGCAATATATTGAATGAACAATGTAGCACCGCCGCATCTAGTGGGTTCAACTAGATAGGCTAACAAAAACATTAAAATGCAAAGACACTTACATCGTCATCGCATCTCGTGCGCCACTGATAAGGCTGCCTGACGGCTGATGCAGACCTAAAATTAGAATGCAACGTTTTTGCATTCGAATGTTTTTTTTTTTTAGTAGACGCTCCCTTCCCATATATACATATATTATTGTGTGTATGTCTTTTACTCACTACTACTGTTCCAGCCGTGTGTATATAAGTCTGAGCAGGTCCTTGATCTCTACCAGGTTGGTGTGGTTAGGCCCTTTTAGGGCTGCGGCATAACTCCTCTGCTCCTGCTGCTCGGGCCGGTGTGGGTGTGGACCAGGCTGCTGCTCTGCTGAGATGCTGTTGTTCCTCGCTGGAGCTGCTCTGGGTCTTTTGTGGTTGTGTTGATGTTGGTCCCAGGAGAGAGGGCCCTGTGGTGCAAGGTGCTGTTGCTGGGGTCTCCGCTGCTGTGGTGTAGGCTGATGGTAGTAGAGAGCAGGCTGTGGATGATGAGGTCGAAGTACAGATCCAGGTCCATGTTGAGGACGAGGTACAGGCCCAGGTTGATGTACAGGTCCAGGGCGGTGGGGTGGGGGCATAGTGGTTTGGCCATAGGGTGCAGGCCTGTGGGTAGGGTTTGTAGAGTACTGCTCAGCCGAGCCTGGAGAGATGATGTTCTGTGGTGCTGTTGGGGGAAAGCATCTCACTGG
>JADLZN010003705.1:15000-30000 GCA_018155175.1 Sinocyclocheilus anophthalmus
GAGCATAGGTCGTAATTTAGATATATTTTTGAGATGGAAAAATGCAGTTTTATAAATGCTAGAAACATGGCTTTCTAAGGGAAAGATTGCTATCAAATAGCACACCTAGGTTCCTAACTGATGACGAAGAATTGACAGAGCAGCCATCAAGTGTTAGACAGTGTTCTAGGTTATTATATGCAGAGTTTTTAGGTCCGATAATTAACACCTCTGTTTTTTCAGAATTTAGCAGTAAGAAATTACTCGTCATCCAGTTTTTTATATCGACTATGCATTCCGTTAGTTTTTCAAATTGGTATGTTTCGCCGGGCCGCGAAGAAATATAGAGCTGAGTATCATCAGCATAACAGTGAAAGCTAACACAGTGTTTCCTGATGATATCTCCCAAGGGTAACATGTAAAGCGTGAAGAGTAACGGCCCTAGTACTGAGCCTTGAGGTACTCCATACTGCACTTGTGATCGATATGATACCTCTTCATTCACTGCTACGAATTGATGGCGGTCAGATAAGTACGATTTGAACCATGCTAATGCACTTCCATTAATGCCAACAAAGTTTTCTAGTCTATGCAAGAGAATGTTGTGGTCAGTAGTGTCGAACGCAGCGCTAAGATCCAGTAGCACTAATAGAGAGATTAAGGAGGAGTCTCTAGTGCATGTGCTTTATTAAATCATCCTATATAATTACTGTATTTCTGAGTAACACAACATGCCTGAACAGACTAGAGCTGTGAGTGAGTGTGTGCATGTGTCTTGTGTGAGTTGGGGAGTAGTGTGGTGCGTGGTGTGAGTATGTGTGTGTGTGTGAGGGTGTAAGTGAGAGGAGTGTGTGTGTGTGAGTGTGAGTGAGTGAGAGTGTATGTGTGAGTGAGAGTGTGTGTGAGTGACTGAGTGTGTGAGTGAGTGAGTGCGTGTGTGTGTGTGTGCGTGAGAGAGTGAGTGTGTGAGTGAGTGAGTGAGTGTGAGTCTGTGTGTGTGTGTGTGTAATGAGGTTGTGTGTGGTGTGTGTGTGTGAGTGTGAGTCGTGAGTGAGAGTGAGAGTGTATGTGTGTGTGTGTGTGAGTGAATGAGACTGTGACTGTGTGTGTGTGTGTGAGAGAGTGTGTATGTGTGTGTGTGTGTGTAAGTGTGAGAGAGAGTGTGAGTGTGTGAGAGAGTGTGAGTGTGAGGAGGGAGAGTGGATGTGTGTGTGTAAGTGAGAGTAGTGTGTGTGTGTGAGAGTGGAGTGTGAGTATGTGGGAGTGTGAGTGAGTGAGAGTGTGTGTGCTGGTGTGGTGAGCGAGGAGTGTGTGTGTGTGTGTGTGAGAGAGGAGTGTGTGTGTGTGTGTGTGTGTGCGAGAGAGTGAGTGTAGTGGGTTGTGTGTCATGTGTGTGTTGTGTGTGTGTTTGGCGGGAGAATGTGTGGTGTTCATTGTGACAGCTGGAGCACCACAACAGGCAAACACACATGACATCCCTCTCTGCCCTTTAAACACACTCTGACTGACTGGACTGAGGTGTGGTGGTGTGTGTGTGTTGTTGCGTGTTTTAATATCCGAGTCTCGGCACTTTTAAATATGCATGAACTGCGTTTTCATCAAGTTTGTGAATCCCTGTATTAATAGATGAAGAAGAGATGCAGAGATAGTTATTGAGTGTGTGACTGACATGTACAAGAGTTAAAAACAGAGCGTTGGCAGAAAACACACACACACACACACACCACAGACCCAGTGGAGTGTTAAAGTGAACAAACACAGAACAATAGAGACTGAAAACGACAACAGCGAGGAAGGAGAGAGTTTATGAGTCTCGTGTGTTCTGTGGATTTGATACATGTATACAGACATTTGTCAAAATCTGCCACACTGTGTTAGACACTCTGTCCCACAATGCAATGCGCTCGACTTGTCCTTTTACGTCCAGTGTAATGATCGTCTCTTTCATTTGTTCACTGACAAAAGGTCATACATTTTTTATTCAAAACTGAATTAAAGCATTGTTATCAATGTTACATATAATGTTACAGCAGATTTCTATTTCAAATAAATGCTGTTCTTTTGAACTTTCTGTTCATCTGTGAATCCTGAAAAATAAAATGTATCTCGATTTGCACAAAAATATTGTTTTCAACATTGATAATAATCAGAAATGTTTCTAATAATCAGCATATTAGACTGATTTCTGCAGGATCATGTGACATGAAGGACTGGAGGAATGATGCTGAAAAAACAGCTGCGCATCACAGAAATACATTACGGTTTAACACATATTCACACAGAACACAGCTGTTTTACATTCTAATAATATTTCACTGTTTTTACTGTATCAAATAAACGCAGCCTTGCTCCACAGAAGAGACTTCTCACTAGTCTTCTGTTCTCAACAGCCGTCGCTTCAGGGTTTCTGGGAGTCTGGTGTGATTGACAGAGGAACGTTGAGCTCTGATTGGTCCGGAGGGACTGATCCTGATTGGCTGTTGTTTTGTGTTTCAGGATGGCCGCCTCAGTGAAGGTAGCAGTGAGAGTTCGGCCCTTTAACTCCCGCGAAACCAGCCGAGATGCTAAATGTGTCATTCAGATGCAGGGAAGCTCCACCTGTGAGTCTTTACAGTACAGTTATTATCAACATTTCTTCTTATTACATTTTCTTAAATACTCAATTTGTATTTTACAGTGAAAGATTACTATAGCGGTAGTTTGTATTTTGTTTAATATTACTAATCATAATAGCAATAATAATATATGTATTACTATAATAATAGAATAATAATTGCAATATATAAAAGTAATACTAATAATTGATTTAAATACTGATTATATTTATAGTTAATATTTTTTGCCAAATTGAGCAACCGTACAAGCACAGCAAACCTGAGGCTTTTTTAAATGCATTTTAATCCACAACTGCACTTTTTATTGGAAATATCACAGTCTGCGATGTCTTAGAAGGGAGCGTGAGCAGCACATCTTCTGAACGTCTCACTCTGTTGTGTTTGTCGTCTCACAGGCATCTGGAACCCAAAACAGCCCAAAGAAGCAGCCAAGAACTTCAGCTTTGATTATTCGTACTGGTCTCACAGCTCGTAAGATCCTGCGCTGCTGTTCACTGATGCTTGTCGAGCTCCGGTGCCTCTGAACTCACTGTGTGTTGGTGTCTGTGTGTGTGTGTGGTGTGGTGTGTGAGGTGTGTGTGGTGGTGTGTGTGTGGTGTGTGTGTGTGTGCGTGATCTGTGTGTTGTGTCTGTGAGTGTGTGTCTGTGTGTGAGTGTGTCTGTCTCTGTGAGTGTGTGTGTGTGTGTCTCTCTCTGTGAGTGTGTGTGTGTGTGTGTGTGTGCAGGAGGACGACCCAGCGTTCACGTCCCAGCGGCAGGTGTATCTGGACATCGGCGAGGAGATGCTGCTTCACGCCTTTGAGGGCTACAACGTCTGTATATTCGCCTACGGTCAGACCGGAGCCGGGAAATCCTACACCATGATGGGAAAACAAGAGCCTGGACAACAAGGCATCATTCCACAGGTACACCAAAGGACACCACACCTATCACACACTCACAGACACACTCACAACACCACACACACACACACACACAAAAAAAAAAACACACACACACACACACACACACACGACACACACACACGACACACACACACACACACAACCTGAGACACACAACACACACACACACACACACCACTCACGACAACACACACTCTATCACACACTCCAACAGACAAACACACACACACACTCTATCTCACACACTCACACACACAATTCAGAGACCATGCAGATTTAGCGTGGGTGTGTTTGCTGTGCTTCTGTGAGAGGTTTGATTGAGGCGGACGTGTCTCTCTGCAGATGTGTTGAAGATCTGTTCAAAGCGCACCAGCGAAAATACGGATCATGATACTTTCCTACTCCGTAGAGGTGCTGCATTAACACTCCGCACATACCACCGAAACACACATGTGCTGCAGAGAGAAGAGTGACCCGTGAACAACGTACAGGTGCATTCAATAAATTAGAAGACGTGGAAAGTTTGAAAATCAAATTGTGAAACTTGTGTATTAAATAAATTTAATGCATACAGACTGAAGCAGTTTAAGTCTTTGGTTCTTTTAATTGGGATGATTTGGCTCACATTTAACAAAAACACACCAATTAACTATCTCAACAAATTAGAATATGGTGAAATGCCAATCAGCTAATCAACTCAAAAACACCTGCAAAGGTTTCCTGAGCCTTCAAAATGTCTCTCAGTTTGGTTCACTAGGCTAAACAATCATGGTGAAGACTGCTGATCTGACAGTTTTCCAGAAGACAATAATTGACACCCTTCACAAGGAGGGTAAGCCACAAAACATTCATTGCCAAAGAAGCTGGCAGTTAACAGAGTGCTGTATCCAAGCATGTTAACAGAAGTTGAGTGGAAGGAAAAAGTTTGGAATAAAAATATGCGCAACCAACCAAGAGAACCGCAGCCTTAAGAGGATTGTCAAGCAAAATCGATTCAAGAACTGGAGTGAACTTCACAAGGAATGGACTGATGATTGGGTCAAGGCATCAAGAGCCACCACACACAGACATTTCAAGGACTTTGGCTACAGTTGTCATATTCCTCTTGTTAAGTCACTCCTTAACCACAGACAACGTCAGAGGCGTCTACCTGGGCTAAGGAGAAGAAGAACTATACTGTTGCCCAGTGGTCCAAAGTCCTCTTTTCAGATGAGAGCAAGTTTTGTATTTCATTTTGAAACCAAGGTCCTAGAGTCTGGAGGGAGGGTGGAGAAGCTCATAGCCCAAGTAGCATGAAGTCCAGTGTTAAGTTTCCACAGTCTGTGATGTTTGGGGTGCAATGTCATCTGCTGGTGTTGGTCCATTGTGTTTTTTGAAAACCAACGTCACTGCACACATTTACCAAGAAATTTTGGAGCACTCCATGCTTCCTTCTGCTGACCAGCTTTTTGAAGATGCTGATTTCATTTTCCAGCAGGATTTGGCACCTGCCCACACTGCCAAAAGCACCAAAAGTTGGTTTAAATGACCATGGTGTTGATCTGTGCTTGACTGGCCAGCAAACTCTCCAGACCTGAACCCAGAGAATCTATGGGGTATTGTCAAGAGGAAAAAACAAGAAAATGAGAAACAAGAGACCAAAAAAATGCAGATGAGCTGAAGGCAACTGTCAAAGAAACATGGGCTTCCATACCACCTCAGCAGTGCCACAAACTGATCACCTCCATGCCACGCCGAATTGAGGCAGTAATTAAAGCAAAAGGAGCCCCTACCAAGTATTGAGTACATGTACAGTAAATCAACATACTTTCCAGAAGGCCAACAATTCACTAAAAATGTTTTTTTTATTGGTCTTATGAAGCATTCTAATGTGTTGAGATATTGAATTGGTGGGTTTTTGTTAAATGTGAGCCAAAATCATCACAATTAAAAGAACCAAAGACTTAAACTGTTTCAGTCTGTGTGCATTGAATTTATTTAATACACGAGTTTCACAATTTGAGTTGAATTACTGAATTTTCAATGACATTCTAATTTATTGAGATGCACATGTATTTATAATATCACACCCTTTCATTTAAAGATAACACATGCAGAGATTAAATGTGTATTTATTTTACATAATTTGTTCAATTAGGAATGTTTTGAAACTGAAGAAGTATGAAAAAATTATTTGAACTTGATTAAAAAATACTAAAACTTCTGTTATCCTATGATGATATTTTTCACATTTAAAGAAATAGTTAAAAACATGAGTAAAACGCAGTTAAACGCAGTAACCAAAGGTGAACTCAGTAATCATGTTTATCAAGTAAAGACCAGGTAACCCTAATTTAAATTCAGGTGTCTTATATGGAGATCTACTGCGAGCGAGTGCGGGATCTGCTGAGCCCCAAGAGTAAAGGAGCGCTGCGGGTGCGAGAGCATCCCATCATGGGGCCGTACGTCGAGGACCTGTCCAAACTCGCTGTGACGTCCTACAACGACATCAGAGACCTCATGGACGCGGGGAACAAGGCCCGGTACAAACCACACCAGCGATTATTCACATTAACACTCGTTACTGCTGTACTCAGATGAAAGGCTCCTCACTGTCTCGTGTTTGATTGATCAGGACGGTGGCAGCGACAAACATGAACGAGACCAGCAGCCGATCACACGCCGTCTTCACCATCGTCTTCACCCAGCGCCGCCGAGATCAGCTGACCAGCGGATGCCCTCAGTACGCCAGTAGAAGGTGGTGTGTGTGTTTGCTGGCGTTTGCTTGCGGGTGTTGTTAGGGTTGGGTATCGTTTGGGTACCCGAAGGATGGTGTTTCGTGTCGATACCTTCGGTGCCAATCGAGTACTTTTAAAAAAACGGTTCCGTTGCCTGAACCGGTACTTATTAAAAGATAAATAAAAAAGAATTCCCCAAAAAATGATGGACTTTCCATTAGCACTATAAACACATAGGTCCTGGTTTCATTTCATACTAGTCAACTGCGCAAGGTGGCGCCCTCGGCATCTATATCCCCTACACAGTCTCAGTTCCAGTCAGAAGAACAGACTCATACATCCTCAGGAAATCTCCTTATAGCACAAGCAATCGCTATTCTGCTGTAGCTGAGTAAACAGAACATAGAAATGTTTTGACTGATGATAACACTCGACCTGCGTGACAATAATGTTACTGTGTTAGATGCTCAGCCATCTGGTATTGTCATAATCAATTAATAATTAATAATCTATTGCTAATCGATGTATTCTTTTTAAGGTAGCCTATGGAACATATTTTCTGCCTCGTTCTGTGACAAGAAGCCTCATCAGATCACAGAAGGAAGCATGTGGCTGGTGTTGTGGAGTAAAAAGGTTATAATGTTCTCTTTTTTTTGGACAACAGGTTTAGAAATGTGAACGCAAGAGAGGTTTAGCTTTAGGCGTTTTAGTTTAAGCATGTTTAGCTAAGTTAACGGAACGCTGCTGCTCATCAGGAGCAAGTTGTGATACTTACTGCATTCACGGCGCTCCTTGCTCGATGCTCTCGTTTCCCGATCTCTGCTTTTAAGTCTGAATGTGAACAACATGGAACTCGTGTTACTACAAAGATGGTTTGATTTGTATTATTAGAGCTTTCCGACTTGAGTTCACGTGCATTTTTTCTCAGTCGGGAAATTATTTTTCACGTGTGGTGCTGGTGATGATGCTTCTTACGTCTGTTTCGTTGAACCAGAGGACAAATATTTCAATCGGTCGCTCAGGCATTTAAGTGGCACTGAAATCTGTGTTCTGATTCGGTTCTAGTACTTACCGGTTACATAGGTGCCATATTGGTACCGGGTTTCGTACCCAACCCTTGTGTGTGTGTGTGGAGTGTTTGTTTGTTTGTGGTTTGTGTGTGTGGTCTTGTGTTTTGTTTTGTGGTTGGAGTGGTGAGGTGTGTGTTGTGGTGTTGTCTGTGAGACTGGTGTTTGTGTGTGTGGTGTGGTGGGTTGTCTGTGGTTTGTTTGTGTGTGTGGTGTGGGTGGAGTGTGTTTGTGTGTGGTGCTCTGTAGAGTGTGATGTGGTGTGTGTGTGTTTTCTGTGTTTTTTTGTTTTTGTGTGTCGAGTGTGTGGGTTTGGCCTGTGTTTGTTTTGTGTGTGTGAGTGTGAGTGTGTGTGTGTGTGTTGTCTGTGAGTGTGTGTGTGTGTGTGTGTGTGTGTGTTTGTTGTGTGTTTGTGTGTGTGTGAGTCCTTGTGGTGTGTGTGTGTTGTCTGTAGTGTGTGTGTGTTTGTGGTGCTGTTGTCTGTGTTTTGTTTTTGTGTGGTGTGGGGTGTGAGTGTGGTGTGTGTGTGTGTTGTCTTTGATGTGTGTGTTGTTTGTTTGTTTGTTGTCGTGTTTGTTTGTGAGTGTGAGCGTGTGTGTGTGTGTTTGTCGTAGTGTGTGTGTGTGTTGTTTGAATGTGTTGTGTGTGTTGTGTGTGTTTTGAGTGTGAGCGTGTGGTGTTGGGGTGTGTGTGTCTGGATTGTTGTGTGTTGTTTGTTTGTGGTGTGTGTATTGTCTGTGTTTGTTTGTGTGTGTGTGAGTGTGAGCGTCTGTGTATGTTGTCTGTGAGTGTGTGTGTGTGTGTGTGTGTGTGTGTGTGATGGTCTGTGTGTTTTTCACGTGTTTCTCTGGCGTGTGCAGGTCAGTAAGGTGAGTCTGGTGGATCTGGCGGGCAGTGAGCGAGCGGATTCATCCGGAGCCAAAGGCATGAGATTAAAGGTACTAAAACTGATGATCACATCTGTAATGAAGACTCAGTGTCTTCATCGCTCTCTCACACAAACCCTGTCCGTCTGTCTGTCTGTCCATCCATCAGGAAGGTGCGAATATCAATAAATCTCTCACCACGCTGGGGAAAGTCATCTCCGCTCTGGCTGAAATGGTGAGACGCTTTACTGAATGATTTAGTTCATGAAATGATCGTTCTGTCCTCATGTACGGCTCCTCGTGTCGCTTCAGACCTGTGAAATACAAGAGTGCTCCATAAATCTTTAGTAAAATGTTTCTGAACACAATAAAAGTATATGATGTGGTAAAGAGCAGCCTGGACATTCTGCTGAATGTCTCTTTTATGTTCCACAGCTAGTGGTGTATTTATGTACCATTTGAAGCCTCGGTCTGTTAAATGACTGTTGAGTGTCTGTTAGTGATCATGATCATTACTTCTGCTGTATATGAACTCTGTGTGTTTGTAACGCAGCAAAACAGCAAAAGAAGGAAAAGTGAGTTCATCCCGTACAGAGACTCAGTGCTCACCTGGATACTGAAGGAGAACCTGGGTAAGACGTGCACACACACACACACACCACACACTCGCAGTCACAAACACACAGACACACACTCACACACACCCACACACTCACTCACTCCCTCACTCACACCCACACTACCACTCTCTCACCCACTCGCAAATCAACAATACACAACACACAGACACACACAACACACACTAACACACACACCGACCACACACACACACACACACACTCTCACTCACTCACTCACTCACTCACTCACACACACACACACACACACTCACTCACCTCACTCACTCACTCACTCACTCACTCACACACACACACACACACACACACATACACACACACACACACACACACACACACACACACACACACACACACTCGCAAACACACACACACACCTCCACTCACTACCAGTCCATCACGTCACCTCACACACACACACACCCACACGCACTCACGTTCACTCCTCACATCCTCACCTCACAGATCACTTTGTCACGATCCAAAGAGGTACACACACACACACACACAGAGTTGAGGTTATGAAGCGTGTGTTTGTGTTTCAGGTGGTAATTCTCGTACGGCTATGATCGCTGCTCTCAGTCCTGCAGATATTAATTATGAGGAAACACTCAGCACTCTCAGGTACATCAATCAATTAATCAATCGATCAATCGATGAATCATCCATCTGTGCGACTCTTCAGAGCTTCCTGTTTTGTGTGTGTGTGTGCAGATATGCTGACCGTGCAAAGCAGATCCGCTGTAATGCTGTAATTAATGAGGATCCAAATGCTCGTCTGATCAGAGAACTGAAGGAGGAAGTGAACCGACTCAGAGAGCTGCTGCTGTCACAAGGACTGAGCCGGCTGATGACTGCTCCAGGTACACACTCACACAGACACACACACACACACACACTCACACACATACACACTCACAAGTTTTAATGTTTGATGCTCACAGTCGTGTTTAAAATGTCTCTCTGCTTATCTATCAGCTGCTGAAGTAAATAATAACCGTGTGGGCGTCACTCTAATGCCTGCTGACCCCGCCTCCAATGGAGCTCCGCCCACATCTGCACCTGTCCTGGGAGAAGGCCCCGCCTCTGAGAGTGACCCCGCCTCTCTGGATGACCACGGCCAATTAGAAGAGTTTCAGGGCGAGATGATAACCAATGAAGAAGCAGTGGAGAGACTGAAGGTATGAGGGGGCGGGGCTGTGGTGGTGGGCGGAGCCTGAGATAATCAGTATCAGTAATGTGTGTGTGTGTGTGTGTGTGTGCAGGAAACAGAGAAGATCATCGCTGAGCTGAATGAGACGTGGGAGGAGAAGCTGAGGAAGACCGAGTCGATCCGACTGGAGAGGTAAACACTGGTTTCACTGCTGCAGGTGATTGTTTGAGGTCTGACACTAAAACACCAGATGACGATCAATAAGTAAATAAATGCACATAAAATATTGATTTGGTTTGGAGTATTTTATTAGCTCAATGCTTCTGCAAAGAAAAAGCACTTCTAGCAAGCAGATTTAAGCAAAAATGAGCAAACAAGACAAATAAACAATTATGTGGACATGAAATATTGATATTTATTGATTTTTTTTTGTTGTTGTTTAAATTGTACCTGTTTATTATTATTATTATTCATAAAAGTGTACAATAATGATATAGCAACAAGATAAGCCTTCAAACTAAATTACAGCACTAGTAATACCGACAATACAAGATTAGTTTTTGTTTTTTAAGTAATTAATAATTCCAGCATGGAGCTGTTTTTGATTAGACATATTAAAATTACGGTTACAAGAGTTATAAAATATTGTATAATAAAACATTAATTTTGAGGATTTACTTACTTTCTTCATTTACTTATTGTCCCTGAAAATAAACGAACTGAGTTGAAATGACTTCATTCAAGTTCGTTTCAGATTGTGATGCAAACGCTCAGATGCTCGTGTGATCCGTGTGTTTTCTGTGTGCAGGGAGTCGATTCTGGCGGAGATGGGAGTGTCTATTAAAGGGATGGAGGAACTGTCGGAGTGTTTTCACCTAAAGGGGTCTGTATACACTCTCTCTCTCACACACACACACACTCACACACACTCTCTCTCTCTCTCTGACACACACACACACTCACACACACACGAACACACACACACAAACACACACACAAAAACACACACACACACACTCTCTCTCTCTCACACACACACACACACACACTCACACACACTCTCACACACACACACACTCACACACACACACACACACTCTCTCTCACACACACACTCACGTCACGCACTCACACACACACACAACTCTCCGCTCTCTCTCTCTCTCACACACAGCACACACACACACGCCCACGGCTCTCTCTCGCACAGGGCAAATCACCACACACACACACTGCTCGTCTTACGTTCTACCTTTCTGGTTGATGTTACCTTGGCAAAACACACAGTGGGGGGGGCTGCTCTTTGGTCTAACTCCGAAACCACACACACACACTCACACCACACACACACTCACACACACACACTCTTTCTCTCTCTCTCACACACACACTGTCACTCACACACACACTCTCTCTCTCACACACACACACTGCTCACACAACACCACCCACACACACACACACACACACACAACACACCACACTCTCTCACCCACACACACACTCACACACACACTCACAGACACACTCTCACACTCTCTCACACAGACTCACACACAGACACACACACTCTCTCACATACACTCTCTCTCTCTCTCTCTCTCCCACACACACTCACACACACACTCTCACACACACTCACACACACATACACATACACACTCTCATTCACTCACACACACTCACACACACACACACCACACACACACACTCACACACTCACTCACTGACACACACACACACACATACACTCCCGCTCACACACACACACACTCACTCACCTCACTCACTCACTCACCTCACTCACTCACACACCTCTCACTCCTCACACACCACACACAATCCACTCCACACACACACTCGCTCACACTGCACAACACACACACTCGCTCACACACACGCACACAAACTCTCACAGACACACACACACACCCGCGCCTCTCGCACGCCCCACGCACACACAAGCACAACCCACTACACACGCTCCGTCACACACACACACACACACACACAACCACTCTCTCTCTCACACACACACACACAAACACACCACTCTCCTCTCACACACACCACCCACACACGCAGCTCACTCACCTCACTCACTCACTCACACAGACACGACACTCTCATCCACACACACAGAGCAACAACGTCACGTCACCTCACAGATCACACTCCCTCCACTCACAACCGCGCACACACTCACATTCACGCACGTCACCTCACTCACGTCACAACTCCCTCACTGCACTTCACACACACACAAACACACCACACCACACACACACACACACTCTCAGCTCACTCACACACACACAACACACAACACACACACACTCTCAATCGTCACCGCACACGTCCCGACACACACAGCACCACACACTCTCTCTCACAACACACTCACCACACAGCAGCACGCGACTACAACTACACAGCTCTCTCTCCACACAGCAGGTGTGGCTCACGACACGACACCAGGCACACACACACACACACGCAGCACGTCTCTCGGTATGGAAGCGCTCGTCGTCACACACAGTCGCACGCGCTCGTCAACGCTCACAGCACACACACAACGCTCACACACACCCCATCTCGAGTAGCTCGTCTCACGAACACACACACCTCTCCCCACGTGGTGGGGTTCCGTCACTGATCACGTCACTCACTCACTCACACCCACACGACACACACACAACATCATGCACTCACGTACATACACACACACACACTCCACGTCACAACACGCATGCAACATGCACAGCACCGGATCGCCCCACTAACAGAACACACCTCACTCTCATACACACACTACTAACACCCACACACACACAACACGACACTCTCTCCTCTCACACACACTCTCACACACCAGCACACACAGTGTCACACCTCTGTCTCACACTCACACTCAACATGGAAAAAAAGCAAATCCAACATCACTCCACCTTCACTCACTCACACACACACACACACACACACACCTCTCTTCGCTCACACACACCCACACTCACACAGCCCACCAGCAGCCCTCACAGTGGAGGCGAGCCCCCCGAATCCTCCGCCCCTGCTCTCGTCCTCCGTGGCACTCTTTCTCTTCTGGCCAAGCTTCTCCGTCCCTTCACTCTAGCGTCTTTCTGCATGTTCGGGGGAGGAAAGCTTTGAGAAAAAGCTCGGACAGGTCACCCAGGGGGGGAGAAAGCTTGCCTGCCGAGACTGGCAGCCCAGACACACCACACTCTTCTCTCACAATCAGACACACACTCACACACACACTCTCACACACACACCACACACACACACACTCTCTCTCTCTTTCTCTCTCTCACACTCACACACACTCACACACATTTAATAGAACACACCACACACACCACACACACTCACGCACCGATCTACGACTCACTCACGACCCACACGCTCCTCTCACACACACACCCACTCACCTCTGCTCACGATTCCCGTATGAGAGAGATTAGGAAAAAGAGCTCACATCACTCAAACTCACTCAATCACATTCAACACAACAGACACTCTCACTTTCACGCACTCACACAACACAACCCACTACACACACCTCTCAGCCTCACTCACTCACACACACCCCCCACGCTCTCTCACACACAAAACACACCCACTCACTGACCACACAACCACACTCTCATCTCAACACAGCCACAACACACACACACACCACTCACTCACCTCACCACACCTACACCCGCTCGCCTTCTCTCATCTCACACACACACACACACTCACTCCTCACATCACACTCACTCACTCACACACACACACACTCCACTCACACACACACACACACTCACTCACTCACTCACACACACCACACACACACACACACACCCCCACACACACTCTCACTCACACACACACACACACACACACACACTCCCTCCTCTACACAGCACACTCCACACACACACACAGCCCACACACTCTCTCGACACACTCTCTTCCTCACACCTCACTATCACATTACCCTCACACACACAACACACACACACACACACTCTCTCCTCACACACAACTCACACCACACAACACACGCCCGCACACACCACACCACGCATCCCCTCTCCTCAACTTCGCTCACACACACACTCACACATCACTCACTCACACACACACACACACCACACACAATGACAATGACTCTCTCTCACCACACAAACAACTTATCATATCACTCACATCACTCACAATCCGGACGCACCCACTCACACACACACACAGCACACACACACTCTCACTCAATCATCTACCACACATCCCCACTCTCACTCACACACCACACACACACCCTCTCTCACACACACCCACACACACAAACACACAAACACACACGCACACACACACACACACTCTCTCTGTCTCTCTCACACACACACCCACACTCACACACAGACACACACACACACACTCTCTCTCACACCACACACTTCACTCTACTCACTCCCTCACCACCACAACACACACACACACACCTCTCTCTCACCACACACACACATCACACACACACACAAAAACACACACAAAAACACACACACACACACACTCTCTCCCCCTCACACACACACACTCACACACACACACTCTCAACACACACACACCACACACCACACACACACACTCACATCACACGTCTCCCACACACTCACACACACACACACACACACAGCACACACTCACTCAACTCACTCACTCACTACACCCACTCCATCCTCCCACACACACACACACTCACGTCACTCACATCACTCACCCTCACTCACTCACACACACACTCTCACACACACATTCTCACATACACTCACTCTCACATACACACACTCTCACGCACACACACACACTCTCTCACACTCACACCCACACACACCCACACACACACTCACCCACACACACAAACACACACACAACATCTCTCACTCTCACCTCTCCCTCACACGCAGCCACACACACATCAGAGTCCACCCACTAACACACTCTCACAACACACACACAAAATTGCAATACATCACACACACACACACAACACACTC